>JAQGAF010000536.1:0-48500 GCA_034687865.1 Kryphioiulus occultus | reverse complement strand
ATGCCCCAGCTGCACCAGCCTACAAAGCCCCATCTGCACCAGCCTACCATGCCCCAGCTGCACCAGCCTACAAAGCCCCAGCTGCACCAGCCTACAAAGCCCCAGCTGCACCAGCATACCCATCCCATGGGTATGCTGCACCAAAGGCCCCAGCACCTGCCCCATACTCATCCTCTTCCTATTCAACTGAAATTGGAGGAGTTCCAGCACCAATCCCGGCCCCAGCTGCACCAGCCCATGAGCAAAGCAATGGCTACTATTAGATACCCAACTCTGTTAACAATGACCAAGTATTTACTTAATCAAATGTATAGATGATGTATATTGTTTAAAAGAAGTATTTTGTTGCTATGTGTGTGAGCAGTAAATTAATGAATGCTGGCGATGAAAAGCTTTATTTAACTTAATAAAGATTGCAAATTGAAAACAGAGTTATGTGGTTTTGTACAATTTATTCTTATTTCACTGCATGGTGTTTTTAATTTTTAGAAGAATTAAATGCGTTTTGTCTGACACAGATCTGAGTAAGCTGTTGTTTAAAAATTGGCGATTTCTCAAGTATTATTTAAATTAACTCTTTTAAACAGTCAAATTCCATTCACAGTTTTATGAACAATATCAACAATTAGGACCATGTGAACATAGTAAAAAGGAATAGAGCTACCTTTCGACTGTTATAGCATCTCAATCAAGAAATACAACTGCTAATGAAAATACAACATTGTAAATTTAGTTTTGCTATAGAAGTTCTCCATATAACCTGAAGTACACGGGAGCCCACTTATAAAGTCATAAAAGGACTAATTTTGGAAAATGGTTGAACTCGTAAAGTTTTACATAATTTCGGATATAATTCCCACAAGGATAAATATGACACAAACCAAGAAATTCAATTGCAAAAAAAATCAAAATTTCAAAGTTTTGTTAGTTTTCTGTCAAATACAGGGTGATAATAAAGTCCTTCAAGCTCATTACACAAATGAATTTAAAATAAAAAGTATTAGTGTTACAAGGTACCAATCTTGTAAAACGGTATAAGAACTCATAAAGTTAATTATTTCATGTAGTTCGTCTACAGGAAGTACCAACAGGGGACGCAATGATCGCTAAATTCAAAAATTGTGTCTGTGCTGGAAATTTAAAAAAAAAATCGAATTCAAGAAAGATTTCCACACTGTAGTAAATCACCCTCGGTTATTCACGTGGAACAGACTTTATAATCACCGTGTACAATTCCAGTGAAGGCTTTCATCAAAACTTTCAAATGGCTTAATTGAGAGCTTGTTGATATTTAAATACTACATTTACGAGCACGTGGATAGACGTAATTTAATTTCCATATGAATAAATAATAAAATTATTCTAGTGAAGTCGTTGAATTTTCAACTTGTGATCCCCATACAGTTACCTAACTTTCAACTTCTGAATCATTCTTGCCTAGACGTGAATCTTGCACCTTCTGATCTCAGTATGCGGACATGCATTGTACGTTTCCGATTAGCAATTCACAGCAGGAAATTTATACCCCTTCATTTAAATGTATTCACTCGCATTTCGCATTGAAATTCCTGAATGGCAGCGACTCTGACCTTAAAAATATTTCTATGAAATAAGGAGCCGTCGCAATAACGACAAAATCAGATAACTTGGCTGAGTAGGTCTGCAGTCAATATGGCCTAAATACCTATTCATCAGTTCAACTTGAAACTTCCAAACTACTACTAAAGCCGCGTTCTCAGGAGTCAACTTTTGTCGATCAACAATTATTGCTCGAGAATTGTTTAATTTCTGTTCAGACGTTTCAACAAAAATGTATGCAACTTACAGTTGAAGATGGCGCTGAGCAAAATTAATCCTTTTCTGAATTTTTCCTAAATTCACATTAAATGGAACGCGAAAGAGGAATAGAACACGATTCTGATGAAAATTCGAATTCGTGCGCGTGCCATTTTGTAATTTTGTTTGTTCACGTGCTATAAATGGAACAACTTGAGCAAGTTGAAAGCTGTAGAAAGACCAAAGTTGAAGGGTGGTCAACTTTGTTCGAGTCAACAAATCATTGATCAACTCTGATTCAAGCATGTTGAAAGTGTGTTCTCACGGATTCAACTGGCTTTCAACAGAAAGTTGATTGACAAAAAGTGACTAGTAAGAACGCAGCTTTAGGTATTTAGTAAAATGAAAAGCAGAAATAACGTACATAAAAAATTAATCAAAACTTTCCCAAACATGATCGAAATCTTAGAGCTTAACAAAAATTGCATTTATCAAGTTTTTCAAATCTGAATAAATCTGAGTGAATCATGATGCATTAAAGATAATAATTTGCAGTTGTCCTTGCCTAAAATAGCCAAATATAGGCGTTCGAACAATATGCCAAATATTAAAAGTGAAAAAGACAATTCAACAACCAACGACTTCATAATATTTATGGAAATTTTCATAAAGACGCCCTATGATGACTCGCCAAGCATTCCTGACATAAATGTAGGAGTTTTCTATTTGAAAAGTTATGCAGCTGCCCATGCAGGCGAAATGTAATTTCTGCAAGCATGGTTTAGCAGCTTTTAAATATTTATTCGGTATTTATCAAAACATCGTCATAAAATTAAATGGTTCCATTTATTAATATTCTCAACTTTCTGATAAAATTACGCTTACATGGAATGGTTTTATTTTCAGATATTAAATGTATAAAAACAACAAAATTGGGAATTTTATGTATAAAGACTATGTGCTTTATAACTACATGTAGAATATTTACTTTACATGTACATTACTCACTTTATAAATACATGAACATGTTCCTTATAATTTAATTTCTACAAGCTTGGTTTAGTAGTTTTTAAATATTTTTTTTTGGTATTCACTAAAATATCGTTATAAAATTTGAATGGCGTTAACTAATGCTTCTATTTATGAATATCATGACCTTTCTGATAAGATTACTTGCAATGGTTTTAGTTCCAGATATTGAATTGATAAAAACTAAAAATTTGGGAATTTAATTTATATGCACTTTGCCTTTATAACTACATGTACAACATTTACTTTATAAACACATGCAAATTATTTTCATTATAAATGCATATACATTGTTAACTTTTCAAATACATTTACATTATTTATTTTGCATCTACACGTACATGTACATTACTCACTTGATAATTACATGAACGTTTACATTATATTTTGTTACGCCCATTATGTACACTGCTGATTATACTTTAACTTTGAAATAATTTCGACAAAAAATGTATGCGTAGGAATAAAGAACAACGGTGATATTAATTTATAAACTAACGAAGACATCTATTTATGAATATTTTAGGCATTCTGAATGATTACATTAGACAATTTCAGTTCCATTCAACCATTACAGGAATAAAAACAGATTTCACCTTTGCTATTATTTCTATAAAAAGGTTTTTGTTACCAGGGATCAAGTATGTCAACCTTAAGTCATAAAAAACTGACAAAGACATTACAGGATCATTTTTTGTGCTGTTAAATCTAGCTGAACCCTGTGGTTTGTAGGCCTTGCCCTCGTGACACAACATCAACTTCTTAAATTTCCTCTAATAAAGTATTGTCTTCTTTGTCTAGCCTTCTTATAGTGTCAACTTTTATAGGCAGGTACAAGAATGGTCAAAATGAGAATTTAACAATTCGGCACTCAAGGTTTGAAATGGGAATAAATAGAGCATATTTAAAAATAAAAATTCCGAGTGTGATATACTGGTAAATGATTAAGCAAACAGGAGCTGAAGTGCTAACAATAAAAATGCAAAAAATCAAGATTTTGCAACGCACAGAATCTCAAGCTAAAATGGTATATAGGCATAGGATACTGCAATTCATTACATGTTATTTGACCTGCCAATCAACCGCTGATGGTTGTTTCTCGTTTACCATTACTGACCTATATGTGTTTCGATTTCGATTTCATCATCAATTTTGTCCACTCCCTTTTCAAACCTGTCCATATTTACCAATGGTGAGGAATTGGCGTTCACCAAACCAACACAAAAAGCCTACGCCAAACACCAGGGTGCTTTACATATATAATTCTTACGTTACATAAACTATACTGTCATACAAGACAGTTGCATTGAGTGTCAAGCAAAACAAGGTTAGGCAATTCGAGCCATAACTTACTATCTATTCGTCAAATCACAATCATTGTATTAGCTAAATCTATTGCCAACGTCACTGCAAGAATTAAGGACTATCTTGACTTGTACAAACTGGAATTGTGGCTCTATTCTGCCTATGGTCGGTTTGAAATCATTCGACATATTAAAAGTAAAAGTTTTATTAGATTAAAACTTCTGTCATGCTTGCCTACTTCATGATGAAAATTAAAAGCAATCAAAACGACTGAAAAAACAACCTGAGATAAGTAAACTGCAATTCATTCCAGGTAATTTGAAATTGAGATCCAACTTAAACGTTAAGCGTGCAGAGCTTGAAAAGGAAAATTACCATCAATCAATTTAAACTTAATAAGGGTGTAATTTGTCAAATTTTCAAAATCAACAGCGATATAAACACAGTGAAACGTTTACATTAGCATAATAGGATACTTTGCTGATTAGTCGCTTAACTTCGTCTGGCATTTCAGATAATTTATGAAATGTATGTGCTTACAGAAATACACCATTAATTAATGCTAAACATATTCTGAGATATATTTGGAAAATTATTTATCATGCTAATAAGACTTTGGTATACTACAAAAAATATACAGTGTATATCAAATGCTTGAATATGTCAAATGTACATGCATGTACGTACTGTATGAAGCCCATACGAAATGGGTTGAAATATGCAAATTTGAATTAAATTTTATAAATACAGGTGGTTGAACGACAAATGTTTCTAAAGGATAAATTATGGATAATGATTGTATTTGATGTGCTTTATTGATTTTAATTTTTCCCAGTAGTTTTAAATCGTTTCGTAATACTGTTACATAATGCACACGCAAAATGCTGCCATACAAGTGACTGAATTATTATGAAATGTGATGAGTTTTACTTTTATTTCCCCCCCCCCCCATTTTTTAATTGTTACGTAAGTCTGATCCATAATGCTTATGTAAAAATGTTATCATACAGGTGGTTGAATTATAAAAGCTTGTAAAGGATAAATTATGGACAATGACTATATTAGATGAGTTTTACCGAGTTTCCCTTTTTCGAAATTTTTTTTAATTGTAACGTAATACTGTTAGATAATACTTTCGAAAAATTGCTATCATGCAGGTGGTTGAATAATAAATGCCTGTAAAGGATAAATTATGGGCAATGGTTGTATTTGATGAGTTTTACTGTTTTTTATTTTCCCCATTAAATGAATTAAATTGTGTAATATTTACGTACCATCGATAGTTTAATTTAACTGAATATGCCAAACTATTGTTGCTTTAACAACCAAATGCATTCCATTCGAAATGATTCCATAATGAGATAAACGTTGCATTAGTACCTGCATTTTTTTTAATAAGTTTTCTCTTTGTATTGTACCATTTTAATTGGTTAAAAACTTATGGAATCTCGAGCAAAAACTAATTTTCAACGTAATAATTACACGGGCCAATGCTCTTACAGTAGTTGACAGCACATGAAATACCAATTATTTGATCAAATTAAAAATTAAAAGCGAAATTTGGTAAAAAAAAACCTTTTTACGGATCGCATGCTGGAGAAAATAGGTACAGTACGATAGCGATCATGATTTTTGCAGTTTTTTTTACCAGACCCAACCTCTATTAATCAGTTAGTTTTTTTGTGCCTTAGACACCGAATGACCAGTAAGAAAGGAGGTGTGTGTCACAAAAAAACAGAGGATGCTGTAAGAATGGTTGGTCAAAGCTTCTTATAGGTAGGCATAATTTTGGGCCAGGTCAAGGCTCCAGTTTGGAAAGTTATATAAAAGGAGGTAAGGTTCCAATGGTGAGCATTACAACCCAGTGCTTTATTTGGATACCAACCTAAACCATAGTGTAACAACACCCTTGTTGACACCCAATTGTAGGAACCATGAACCGCCTTGTAAGTATAAAGCCTTGTCAATTTTTCTTTTTTTTTGTCTTTTTTGGAAAAAAATATCAAGTACTGGCTATTTCACTTTCTTGGATGTTTCAGTGTAAATATTAAAATCTGAATTTTTTAAATTTTAAATTTCCATTTGCACACATTGATCTGTGTTGTATTAGTGATTTTTTCATATTATATTGAAAAGCAGCAGACAGACGTTTTTAAATTTTGTGCACGCCTTCAATATTGTCATTATTTAATTTTATACAGAACGTTGAAAGGTCTAAAGATGAGTTATTTTATCATATAGCATTAACAATATTTTCATAATGTTAGTCTGAGTTGCAACTGTCAATTCTTGTGACTAACTGTTTCTGTACAGCATAACGAAATCTACTTTTAGCATATCCTTGAGACGAACTATTTTATTGTATCAAATATTCAACTTTTAGCAAACTAGGAAAAGGCTAAACAATTCATCAAACGAATTCATCATTATTCTTATAACCATATTAACAAGTTCTCAAATAACCTAAAATCTTATATAATAACTTTAAACTAGAACAATTATTTCTGACGGTCAAAATGTTAAAAAAGCAAACCAGTATAGCTTCAAATAATGACATTGTTCCCTAAATTAAAAATATATTCATTTCAAGACGTCAAACAGAATGCATGAGCCCAACATTCAGAAAATTCAACAAACAAATTCATGGTAATTCTTATAACCATATTAACATGTCCTAAATCATGTATTAAATGTCATATTATCAATTTAAACTAGAATGATTTCCGAATTCAAACTGCTGAAACTATAGTAAACCAGTATACTTTCAAGCAATGACAGTGTTATCGAAGTTAATCAAAATGCTCATTTGTGGATGTCAATAATGCATTCATAAAATTCTCCAAACGAATTTCAGTTTGTACTTATAACCATATTATCAAGTTCTTATGTTTTAAATGTTATATAGTCAATCGAAATTAGAATAATTATTTCTGACATTGCAACAGTTGAAACCTGCAAAACAGTATACTTTTCTGTAATGAAATTGTTCTCAAAAATTAGAAACAAATTATTTGAAAGCATCAGAAGGATGCATGAGCCAAACATTCAGAAAATTCGTCAAAACGAATTCATGATTATTGACATATTCTTAAATATGTTTTAAAATCTCACATAATCAAATTAAACTGCAACAATTATTTCTGACGTCGCACTATTGAAATCACTTTGGTTGAAACCATGAAATACTTTTCAATAATGAATTATCAAATTTTAAAATGTTGGCAGAATACACTGATTACATGTTCTTAAGTATGTTTTAAATGTCATATAATATAACTTCTGAAACTACAATAAACCAGTATACTTTCAAGCAATACAATTGTTATCAAAGTTTAACAAAATGCTCATTTGAAGATGTCAAAAAATGCACAAGCCAACCATTCATAAAATTCACCAAACGAATTCCAGATTATTCTTATAAACACATTGGTAATTTCTTAGATATGTTTTAAATGTCATCCAGACAATTCACCAACGAAATTTCTGTTTAGTCCATACATCCCAGCTTTGCAGGATACAATTGCATAAATTTCAAATTCATTTAAATTTTTCTAATTTTCCAGATCATTCTTTGTGCCATATTCTGCGGGGTTTTCAGCGCCCCAAGCGGTGGCTACAGCGGCGGTTACTCGGGCCAATACGCCCAGGTCCCAGTCGTGTATCAAGTGAGTGCCCCAACCCAGCAGCTGTACGTGCCCCAACAAAAGATCGAGGTAAAGGAGGAATCACGTCCCATCATCACCGGCACCCTTCACCACAGCCAGGACACCTACGGTCAGTACAAGTATGGCTACAGCAGTTCTGATGGTCAAGAGAAGGAAGAATCCAGAGATTCTGAGGGGTCAGTCGATGGCAAATTCAGCTACATCTCACCAGAGGGTCAGCACATTGCCCTTTCTTACGAAGCTGGCAAAGGAGGATTCACTGCCAGTGGTGACCATTTGCCAGTGGCCCCAGAAGCCCTTGAAGTGCCAGAAGAGCTGGCTGCTGCCTACAAGGAGTCTAACGACAGACTGGCCCAAGCCTACGAAGAGGCCCGTTTGAGGGGTGACGTCGAAAAGGAAGAAAGTGGAGAAGGAGGAAGTGAAGGAGAGGAAAAGGAAGCACCATCAGCGCCATCTGCACCCACCTACCAAGTCCAGGTCCCAGCCTACCAAGCCCCACTGTACCAAGTTCATGTTCAAGCCCCTGCTTACCAAACCCCAGCTTACCAAGCACCAGCTTACCAAGCTTACTTACCCAGTGTAGCTGCTCCAGTGGCCTACCAACAAGGTGGTTACTACCAGGCTGCTGCCCCCAAAAAGGAAGAGAAAAAGGAAGAGAAAAAGGAAGAAGAAGAATCGAAGGAAGAAGAGAAATCGAACGAGCCAGTGCCCTATTTGTCCTCCTCCTACAGCACTGAGATTGGTGGTGTCCCAGTCGCGGCACAAGCCAAGGCCCCAGCAGCACCCAGCTACTACTAAATCCCTAACCTCTGACCTTTGAAACGAAAAATCACCCCCTTAGAATACATGTAATATATTATTTAATCCATAGGAGGAGAGTAATTTTTCAAATTTGCATGCATGAGCCAGTGAATGTGTAGGAATGTGTAGTGTAAAAAAATTGCTTGTAGAATTAATAAAGTGCAGCTGAAAACGAAATTTTGTGTGGTTTTGCAATGTAGATTTTGCTGCTGCTAGCAGCACTAAAGATACCCAAGAACGGTTATTTGAGACCAACTGAAGAAGAAAAACAGGAATATTTTACTCTAATTGTTGGTATTCGAACTTTGGTAGTAATCAATAGATATTGTACGAATATTCATTGCCAATGCCAGACACAGTCATATTCTAAGTTAATAAGAATACTGCATGAACATTTTTGCCAATAAGAAAACCTTAATAATTATAGACATACATATAAGCGTACTGTATGAACATATAGTGTATGAAAGTGCTAAAGTAAATTTATATTAATTCATTATCACAAATACTGATTTACAAAATGTTCAGAAATATTCTTAAAGATGCCATTCTAAAATATCTCCAAAAGTTTAAGACGTTTAGTAGACCAAATTTTCGACCACTTTTTCACTTTTTCTGGTAAAATTCTAAACTTATTCATGACAATTCCATATCAGTGTGCAAGACAATATGGAGGAAAATAGACTTGAAGAAAATATACTGCTCGGATATTGTAATTATCGAAAACCCTGATTTGCAAAATTTTCAGACAAATTGTTAGAAATATCATAATATCAATAATTTTTGATATGTTCTTTTTCGATATTTAAAGTGTAAAATTCAATGCAACATGTAGTTTAAAAATGTTTATAAGTTTAACAGGCCAAATCTTTTATATTTACAATTTCGATAACCTGGTTTACAAAATCGTTTGAAATTCGTCCAAGAAATCTAATGATGGATTTGTAAAAATTTTTTTTTAAATTAATGAGGATTAAATTTGTTCAGCCATGCACAGGATATAACATGACTTGTTCATTCCTGATTAAAGCAAATGGTAGTTAAAATCATCAAAATTATTTTAACAACAAGTAACCAAAGTTATGGTGCGTGTAGAAAATTTTTGTAGTTTACAATCCTTGCATTTTTAAACGTTAATACTGCCTACATTCAATTAGGCAAATTTGTTTCTCGAAAATTAACGAGGTCATGCTGGTCGAGTAGAGTTAGGTGAAAATAAAAATCGGAAAATCATATTTCACATATATGCAAGAAAACCAACATCTGTTGAAAACGCTCAAGTAATTATTTATCCATTTTATGTATTCAGCTCCCTAATTAAAATTATCATTTCTGAGAAAACTGCAATGAGAACATACAAAACAACATCAGGTACATTTGTTTTGAGGTAGTAAAGTAAGTCAGGTTTTGTGAGCCGAGATGGTAAAAATGCATACTTATAATCATAAACGTATTTAAGATACTATAAGATAAGAATTATGGCCATAACAATTTGAAAAATTTAACAATGTCTCAAACTTAAAGTCGACTTTGTTTCAAAACCGCAAAAAGTTTGACAAAGTACAATATGCTTTTTTAAAAACATTAATTGGTAAATAAAATCATGAAGTCTTTAGTTACGAGCTCGTAATTTAATAACAAACTCATGAAAACGTTTTTTTTAAACTATAAGCAAAAATAAGCAAAAAAGTCTCCATAATATGAAATAATTTCTTTATAGCGAATTTTTTAGATTTTATAAACCTCATGTGTAGGTAGTTATGTTGTTCGAAACAACACAGTTACAACAACACGTTTCATGAGCTCCATTCATTTTATAAATTGCCAGTGGATAATTAGTTAATTAACTTTTTCGGTAACAAAGAAGGGAGCTATGCATAACGTGCCATTAAAAGCAATTCAATCAAATAGCCAATTAATTATCTCTTAAAGTTAAATTGCTAGTCTAAAACAAAAACAGATATGCCTGAAGAGAAAGTGTTGTAGAAGTTAAATGTTCAATAAACGCTGAACGACTTTCACTTGTCACTTGTGTCCACTAACCTAAAAACAAAATCATCTAATGTACGTACACTTTTATAAGTTGGGATATGATTTTGAATAAAAATGGAAGAAACGCCTTATTCGTCACTATAACAGGCGTGTTCAACAGAGAAATATTTAAATATTTTGAAAATAATGAGTGGAATTTATTACATTAACCCATTGAAGGAAACACCTGAAAAAATAGCAGCATTGCATCAGATATGACATCTTGGGAAAATGTTAGGTTTCCTATTACCATAATGATAACAGCTTGATGGATTAGTAGGAAATTTTTGAAATGACGTATCTGACAACAGCAGTCGTACTACAGCGACCATGTCATACTACAATGATAATGTCCATGGGCAACAGGTGGATCATGTATTTGATTGGGCAGATTTTGTGACTAACTAGCACGAATATAAATTACACAAACCAAAGTATAAACCCAGAAAACATTGTTTATAGCAGTTAAGCAAATTATCTGGATCTCAAACAAATCCCATTATACTGTATTATTTCAATTTACGTCATTTCCAATTGGAGTTTCTTCAACATTGAAGGAGTTGTCAAAATGGACAAAGGTGTTTGTCAGAAATATTAATATATTCTGCTCATGTTAGTAAAATATTTATTTATCAACTTGAAAGTTTTTTGGGTGGAGATAGGGCTGTTAGTTTTATTGAACAATTACATGCGACAAACAAAGGATAAACATTTGGACGAAGGTCAGTAGTGGAAAATGATCTTCGCCTACATTTTCAAAATGTTATTTCTAAAACCATTTCAAACAGGATGTGAAGATCGTCGACATTCATTTTGGCATTTTGGGAAAATCCCTGCAACCTTGCACTAGAAATTCGGTAAATTCCTCACTGACTGTACATTGTATTTGGGTTAGAAAATAAATACGTGGATTTTGATGTGTTTATGATGTTCGTATTTTTTGACCAATTTTTATCGAAATTACACACTGCTGGAATATTTGAGTTTCATGACTTCACCTTTCCCCCTTAAGACTGCTGAGACTGCCCCCTATATTCTTCTGCTATCAAAAACTATGGGAGAGAGTAACCAGAATAATGGTAAAATATCTGGAAGGTTAAACTATCATGAGAGGTTAAAGTTCAAACTGCAACCTAGATCCATGTTTATTATTGCCAACTCTTATAAATATTAGGCAAGTTTGAATTTCTGGAGGTTTGTTTTTAGACCTTTGGAAATGCAAACTGAATCTGAAGTATCGGAACGAGGCTCGTAGTATACAAACATCACGAATGATACGGCTAATAATTGCAGGGATAGGTCATATTTTGACTAATATTCACCTCTGTGTCTTGAGTTCCAATGGGTGACGCATGTCCACTGCCGCTACACCTTAAAAACGTATAGGAGGCTCTCTTGACCCACTAAACAGGAATGAGTTGAATCGATAAAAACATCGGTAGTTTTTATCGACCATGACTAAATGTGTAAAACTTAGCAGGGCATACCGACAATCAACACCACAAGCTAAATGTAATTTACGAACAAATTATGTTGAAAAGTAATAGAAAATATTAAGAAGTCACTGAAGGCTATGTAACTTTACAGACAGAAAATCACATTAAAATATCTTATTTCTTATTTCAGGATTCCACCTGAGATCATAATACCAACTTCGCTGACTTTTCCAGGTTTTAAAACAAATTTCCCTGACCACCCTAGCTGACCATGCAATGACAATGCAAAAATATGGCAAATGCAAATGTAAGGAATGTTATACTTATTGTCATACAATGTATGAGCAGGAGCCAGAACACAAATATTCAATAGAGAACAGCAAATTTAAACAAGTCCTTTAAATTGATAATTTCATTATTAATTTCCTCCAGCCTGTCATGCCTTGATTTTTGTGTTAACTAATAACTAGCAATGTAAAATACAAGTATATTACTAATGCTGAATTTCCATAATTTTTCCATAAGCTTTCCAGGCTTTTATAACATCGATGACTTTTCCCTGACAGTTCCTTGTTTTAAAACAAATTTCCCTTACCACCCTGACCACTGTACATTAAAAAACACGCCATATACCAATGTAAGGAATGCTATGTTTATGTTTATTGCTCATATAAAGTATGAACAGGAGATAGAGCTCAAAGTTTCATTAGAAAACAGCAAATTTGGACTAGATTTTTTAAAATTGATGATTTCAACTATTGATGATGTTAACTAATAACGAGCAATGTAAAATATATTTCTTATGTTGAATTTCCATGAATTTTTGATTGCCTTTCCAAGCCTATCAAATTAATTTTCTGACATTTCCAGGTTTTCTGGATCTAGGAACCCAGTATTTTGATAGGGGATGAGGTCTGAAAATAATGCAAATTCCAGGACGTCCTTTATGGATGGTCCTTGCCCCTAAAATCGATGCTTTCGAAGTTGTTTAAAAATACTACAATAATATTTAAATTAAGATTTGGTCAAGTTTTGCTAATGAATTTTTAAGAATATATGTAAGGCGTTAGTGTTTTTTTTATACCCTAATGATACTTACTTAAATTAAGATTTGGTCAAGTTTTGCTAATGAATTTTTAAGAATTCTCGTAAGGTGTTACAGTGATTTTCTTTGATTTCAGTACATGTCACCAGGTATCCTCACGTATTGACAGTAAAAGATTTACAACTCCCATACGAACAATGTTATTTAACATGCAATGTCATTTCGTAATAATTTCTAATCCACCCAGCTGAATAACAACAAAAAATCTCCAGATTTGAACCCTGGGCGTAATCCAGAAGAGGCCCACCATGGGTGAGAGAATACATTTAGGCCAATGGGCGTCAATAATACTGGTATTAAGATGCGCCTCTCTATCAAGGCTAGCACATGGGAGTATTATATAAGTGAACAAAACCAGTATTCAAACCCTGGCAGTTTACTGACCCAGAGGCAGCTGTATTCTCAAAACCTCTCAACAACTAAACACCTAAAGGTATTTGGTCTGTTAATTGAAGAATAGCTGAAACACTTGAGGCAAATGGTTCCAATGATGCAACAGGTCTTTGGACTTCTACAGGTAATTGGGTTCGTCGTGTGTAAAAAGTAACCCTGAACTAAATGATGATTACTGTAAATTGACCAGTTTCAACTTTTTCGCCCTAAATACAGCACTTCAACTTGTTTTTCGACAATTTTCGGCCCAATGGCACCCTGAGGGCAAACAGGTAAAAGTTGGAGTGAAATGACGGACATAAGGAAAAGGAGGTAACACTTCAACTATCTTTACAGACAGTATAGGATGTCCTAAATCATTTTATGAACCTGGGATATCATCGTAATTTAAAGATACACAAATCCAGTTTGTTATCCTAAGCAATTAAAAATGCAGAAATGGTGTGGAACTGCTCAATGAAATGCTCTGATAAACCTCTGCTTGACTAAGCAAATTCCTCACCAGCAAAACATGACTAAGGCTATTTTCTGACAACTTCATTGCATCCAACTGTACAGAAAACTGGTTACCTTCAAACCAAATTTGTAGGGAGGTAAGAAATCAACGTTTTGATCAAATATGATATGTAGAAAAATATTACCTAAAAGGAATCAATCCTGTAAAATTGTTACTGAAAATGCATACACAATTTGATGTGGTAATCATCAACTTGGAAGTATTTTAATTGTACTCCTGATTATCAAACATAAGATAAATTTATTGGGATGTAAGAAAGCAATAGTTAAATGCCGTAATTAAACGCCATAAAGTTATCACGAGTAATCTACCATTAAAAATAAAAATAAAAGTCGTTATGAAAAACAAAGGGTCGTTATCAGAGTATTAAATTTGAAATGCAACCGTCATGTTAGGTATTGATTTTATATAACTGAATCAACAAGACTAAATAAACTGTCTGCTAATTTCAAATTAATTCTGTTGCAATATCTTTGAAGTTAATCAGAAAAAAAAGAACTATTGACACAAAGATCAAGGCATGGGAAGAACCAGATTCGTGAAATCAAGGGGAATTTCAATTACACCTTTTTTGCTTATCCGGGACCAAAAAACCCAGCTTTTTCATTAACACGACAGTTTAAGTTAATCCAAGTTTTCCATCAAGAAAACAATCGTTCCGCACCACCAGCAGAGTTTGACAATGCCAGTTTCTTGTGCACCAAATAAGTATGACGAAAGATGCAAGGACAAATCAACCCCAACTTGTTTTAGCCAAAAATATTAACCAGATCATGAGATAAAGCAGCCAATAGCCTCCTCAAGAGCCATGTCCTTTAACTTATTCATGAAGTGATACATTTCCGAAAGCCTTTGGTATTGGAAATTTCGCCTTAGTCCCCACCCAGCATTTCTGTACACGTCTAGACTCCATCCAATCTTGAAGAAATGACCTTAAGATTTTGGGAAATTTTTTTTGGCCATGTCCACTTCCCGTGGTCCAGTGCATCAGGCAGGCCTGTCGTAATTAATGCTATTGAGATAGGAAATTGTAACAGTGACTAAGGTGGTGGCACAACGAGTCATATATTTCCAGGTGCCCTGTGAATGGGTCAAGGATCCAACACAGAAAGCCTATAAAAAGGCACTGGGCGAATAACGGCATTGAAAAAGAGTTTGAGTGTCACGCAGGATACTACTAAGCTCACTTCTCCAAAAAGACATGCAATTTCTGGTAAGTAAACTGGCGAGAAAATACTCCAGTTTTACATTTTGGAGATAAATTCTATTCGAAGATTGTTAACTTTATGAAATCTTTGGAAAAGTTTCGCCAATATTATGTCTGGATTTATAAATCTAAACGTTATTGTATATGCTAGAGTAACATGTTATAGCAGCATGTTATAGTAAACTGGAATCAGTAAGATGCAGATAGAGTAAGATCAGTAGATAGATAGAAAGATGCATTACTTTCCTTGTTTGTGATGTGTATTTTATACCAGCATCCATTGTTGAGCGAAGCCTATTTTCCTGGTATTTTTAAACTCATTTTATTTGAATATTGTTGGTTTTTCAAATTTTGTAAATGAGTGACTGTGTATAAAGCCATTTAAATGGATGAATGGACTTTTAAACTTATTTAGAACTTGTTTAATAATCTATTTCTAATTTATTTACAAAAATGAAAATTTATTTCGAATCTATTTACAAAAATTAAAATGTATTTCAAATTTAATAACAAAAAATTAAAGTTTATTTACTCTCTACATTTGCAAAGCATTAAAGTCAGTAACAATGAAATCATAAAATATTGCTGATTTTTAAATTTTTGTAAATAAGCGACTTTGTGTAAAACAATTTCAATGGGTGAAGGGAATTTCAAAATTTATTTTGCATTTATTCACAGTGAACATTTTCAAAGCTGTAAAATCAGTAGCAATGAAATCATTAAATATTGCTAATTTTTATTACTTGTAAATAAGCGACTGTGTGTACAACAAATGAAATGGATGAAGGGGATTTTACATTTACTTGCAAGTTTAAGCAGTCAACATTTTCAAAACAGTGGAATCAGCAACAATGAATTCATGCACTTTAAATTTGGTTAGCTCAAAGATGTAATGACAATGCTTTGATATTTTGGAGTATCACTGTGAACAGTATCACGTATGTTTTTGTAAAAAAATGAATCTTTCTGAAAACTTCGAAAATCAGTCCAAAGAAAATATGAGCTGTGTAAATTGTAGGGTTTACTTGTCTGTATTTAAAAATTGTGATTCAGAAAAAGTGATTTTGAAACTGGTTATTCTTGAATTAGCAATAAAAGTATACCTTTATGTCCCCCATCAAGGTTGATGTCTGTCACAGATATTGATTCACATTCTTTGGCTGACACGTCAACTCTCAAATATGCAAAGCATTAGCCAACAATCAATTTTCTTAAAAATTCTAATAATTATTGGAATTTTTAAGGAAATCCAATTATCTTTAAGGTTCTGTCTCAGTCCATTAAATTTAGATGAAAACTATGCCAGGTTTCAACTGATTTGCATATAATTTCCGGGATAACGTGTTGTTCTATTAACTTAAACAGCTAGATATTGTAAGAGATAATTCATAATTCTTAATGTCAGTATCATGAGTCATGACTCAAGAGTCAGGCAGACTGTCAAAAATTCTCAAGTGACGATCAATATCTTTTGTTAGCAAATGTAGCACCGATTCCTACTAGCTTGAAATTTGCTTTTGTATTCTTTTTACTGGAGTACTTTTCACTACAGCTTAAATTTGACAAAATACAATCTGATTTCAGTTCAATTCAACTCAATACCCTACATGTACAATCAGTAAGTGAATGTCAATAGAATAGATGACGTTTTCATCCATGGTTGACTTTGAGATATGCGCTTAACGTGTAAATGACGTACATACAGTTAAGCCAAATTGGTCAATGCGTTCTAATAGAATATCTAAGTTTGACCATTTATATTTTTATTTCAAAATTCAAACAAAATCGTCAAAGCTACAATAAATACGTACATGCATAAATATTTATGGCAAGGAGAAAACGTGGCTTGTTTAGGAAGTCGTGAAAGAAGGTCACTCCAACCTACAGTTAAGAAACACCATCTCCTTCTTGAAGACAGCTGCCAAAATTCGCTTTCCTTGTTGACCAAATAAGTTGCTTTACCCGATACAGGCCTTCAAGGGAGCGGCTCAGAGCCAAAGTATCGGTGTTGGGGTGGAGTGGAACAATGTAGTCCAGGGACAACATATTTAAGGCTTTTATCATGACAAGGAAACAATCTAGTTTTTAAGCTTGTGGCGAAAAGTGT
This sequence comes from Kryphioiulus occultus, assembly GCA_034687865.1. Taxonomy (NCBI): domain Eukaryota; kingdom Metazoa; phylum Arthropoda; class Diplopoda; order Julida; family Julidae; genus Kryphioiulus; species Kryphioiulus occultus. The sequence continues at coordinate 31,128 of JAQGAF010000536.1, read as the reverse complement.
TTTTCTTTCCAAATGCGTTTCTATAATGGCTCATGTCGTCTGCTTGTAGGTGGCCATTGCTGCTATCTGGGCGGTGACGGGAGCGGCCCCTACCGGCAAAAGCTGGGGTATTCCTGCCTCATTAGCACCTCAACGAATTTCGTACAACTACGTGCCCTACTACCAGTCAGCCCCACACCTGGCCAGGGTCTTGGCCCCAGCTCCAGCACCTATCGTCATACCCTACCGACCGGGCAGCAGCTACCGTTACCATGTCCAGGACGAGTTTGGTCAGTACAACTACGGTTACGCCAATGCCGATGGTCAAGCGAAGACAGAAATTAGGGGCATCGATGGTTCGGTGGCCGGCAAATACAGCTACTATGACCCGGATGGCAAGCACATTGAGCTGTCCTACGTAGCCGACAAGGATGGCTTCAGAGCTTCCGGAGACCATCTTCCGAAGCCGGTTGAGCTTCCCGAAGATCTTGCCGAGGCCTACGAAGAGGCCAAGGAGCGTATCAACCAAGTGAGGGCTGCTACAGCTGCCAAGAGGGCTTACAAGGCAGCCGCGGCAGCTGCCCAACGCTACTCCCAATCCCGGGTCCAAGCATACTCCCGACAAGCTTATCCCCAATCCTACGTCCAAGCCGCCCCGAAGGCCTACATTAGGGCTGCCCCAGTCACCACCTACGCTAGAAGTTACATCCAGCCTGCCCCGGTGACCTATGTGAGACCTGTTGCCCAGACCACCACCTATGTCCAAGCAGTGCCGCAGCCAACATACGCTGCTGTCCAGGTGGACACGTCCAGTAGCGAGGACGATGGCCAGGACGATGTTAAGTACACCGTCGAAGTGCAAGAGAAGGACGATGACGACCACGATGATGGCGAATACCGCGAAGAGGACCATGGACACGAAGCCGGTCAGTACAAGCACGATGACCAAGGCGATGGCGACGATGAGGCAGATGACGACGATGAGGACAAGGATGGCGGAGATGGCGGCGATGGAGCAGACGACAAGGGAGACGATGAAGGTCAAGTCTACTCCACAGGAGTCAGTGGCATTGGAGGTGCTGGTCAAGTCTATGTCTCAACTCCAGTCCAAACCACAGGTGTGAGTACCCAAGGTGTCTACACTGCCCCAGCGGTGTCTACCGGTGTCTACAATGCCCCAGCAGTAACCACTGCCCAAAGAGTCTACACCGCACCATCAGTGTCTACCGTCCAAAGAGTCTACACCTCACCGACAGTGTCTAATGTGCAAAGAGTCTACACCGCCCCAGCAGTGTCCACATCCGGCTTCTCTGGCTACAGCGGCTACAGCGGCTACACAGCTGCCCAAGCACAACCATCAATGGGCATCATCAGGCAACCAGTCTACACTGCCCCCAGCGTGGTTTCGGCCCCAACCCAAACTGTCTTCAGACAACACGGTTACTACAGCGCTCCAGCTGCTAGCGCCACAGGCTACTATTCTGCACCAGCCCCAGCACAAGCCACCGTCTACAGACCCAGTGTTTACACCGCTCCACCCCAACTCAGGGCCCCGGTGTCCTATCTGCGTCCCACTTTCACCTCTTCGGGCCTTGGTCCTGCACCTGTCCATGCACCCGCACCGGTCCACGCTGCCGCTTCAAGCCCAGTCATCGCCACCAAGGTGAAGTCGTATACGGCAACTGGTCCAGTAAGAAGCCTGCCCATCATCCAGCACAGTGGCACCTCTGGCGTCACCTCCCAACTGACCCATGGCTCTGGAGGAATTTCCACCTACTCTGTCTCGGCTCAAATACCAGTGCGCAGTGTTCCGGTAGCAACACCGCAAATTACCGTCCCGGTGTACTCGGCAACCAGCGGTCAGAAATCGCACTCGGCTGGCCCGGTCATCCCATCAGCCCAAACAGTCTACAGACCAGTGTCCACCGTGGCAGCTCCCGCTCCACACGCCAAGAGTGGATACTCTTACACTGGCTAAATTGTCCATTTGAAATGGTCAAATCAGGCCGGTCACCCTGATACCCATGTATATACACATAAGTTAAATTCGCAGTTTTGTATGTCTTCTCTCGAATATATGCATGTAACTGTAAGTCCATGAAATAACCAATATGATGAAAAAAACACAAAAAAAACGAGTTATTCAGAATGGAAACAATATTTCTTTGTAAATTTAGGTTTAATAAAGGAATTTTTTGAATTAACAAACGATCTCACTCACTATTTATTTAATATCACTGTAGATTTAAGAAAAATCCATATGCAGTAATCAGATCATCCCAATCCGACTTGTTAAACATTGATTTTGGTAACGTTTCGATGTTATAAAAAATAAATGATATATCAGTACCGAAGGACAGCCATTAAATAATATCTCCACTAACATCCTTACGAGGCAGGATTTGACAAGACAACTTAAACTATACCTATATGTCAAACTTAGATTGAAACAATTTTGTATTACTACTGTTGCGAAACAATTGTATTTTAAACAATTTTTAATTATTGGTTAAATCCAATTCAATTCCATCCAATTATATTCACATTACATACACATTTAAAAATTCTAATATAATCCAATATTCTATTTAAATTTTTATAGCTCTTGGTAGTATTTATTAAGGATCATATACAGTAAATAGATTTGATCAAAAACTCACTAATAATTAACAACAGCATTCAATGATTCAGCTGTTTATGAGCAATTTTTAAATTTTGAGTGCAGTATGGTCATAAACCATTTCAATTATAAGATTTAGCAAGTTTGGTAATATCAAAATTTGCAGAAGTGCTTTCATTTCCTTAAGCATTTCCCTTGTGACAAATTTTAAACTAACAATCAGTTTTTGAAATAACAGGAATGGATATTTTGAAGAGGAAGGTATGAAAAGCAGGTGCTATATTTAGTTCTGATACTACATGTATTTGACAATTATTAAGAACTTAATTTAAGAAAATTTAAGAAAAACCAAAATCTTAAGAAATGTAATAAATAAGCTCAATCTTAATCTCGAGCTAAGAGTATATATACATTGAATCAATTCTATTCACGAAAAACATTGGATGCATAACAATTTATTTAATCTAAATTGCGTTAGCGTGCTAAACCGGTATGACTCGGAAGTGCATTTAATTACCAGAGCCACTTGTTTTTGCACCTATCTTGTTTTTGAAGGGAACTATTTGTCCATGGAGATTATCAGACCTTCGTTACAAGGTTTAATCGTCGAATATTTGCCGTCGGGCTTTGGTATATCGAGGAAGTTTTGATCTAAATAAACGAGGTGGGGTTTAATCAATTCGTGCAAATTATGGCCAATTATCCGGAAAAAAAGCACAAGAAAGCGTCACGCAAACTGCATCATGTCCAGCAAAAGGTCTACGTGCGATGGGAAAGTATACCAAATTTTTAAATAATAACTGTTCAGTTTTTAATGAGCATACAGGAAACTGACACAAGTGGTAATATGTATAACAGAACTCGTTCCACACCTGAATAGCAATGATACAAAAAAATATTTTCCACCATAGGGTACCATCAGATGCATATGCAAGAACGTTTCATAGGTGTATCTGTTGACGTACAAGGACGACAAATGGGACAGCACTGTAAAACCTCCAAATTATCAAGGTTGGCCTGCAAATCTTACAAACATGAAATAGCTTGAATCTAAACATAGCTGACGCATAGTTTTAATAATCCCACAAAAACTGGATCATTTTAGCGTACCTGACGTTAATTTGCAGGCATGAAAAATGGCTTTAACATATACATGTATTATACAGTTTATACAGTATTTAAATCAAGATGTTGTACCAGCGAAAAAATTCTAAGAAACTTTCTTTAACCATTCCAAATTTCCTAAAGAAATGAGCAAATGCTACAGCTTTAAATAACAAAAACAATAAATGTGGATAGGGGGAACTGGGAAACGACCGCTCCCCGTGAACTAGTTTTTCCCAAAGTAGAGCCTTTTGCTATTTTTTTACTTTTTATTTCAAAATTTTTTATTTGCTATTTAGGTTTTTATTTTCGTGCTCCCTGTAACCTCAAAACCTATCTACCTATTACCTGCCCTGCCCAGGCACGGCCCAAACTTACGTCACCTAATACATATTTTTGAAGAAAATTGTAGGACTATACAGTAAATTATGCCCTGCCCAAATGTGCAAAAATATTTACGAGTACATTTCAACCGTAATTGTCTAGCATACAAAAATGACACCTGTTGCAATTTACCTTTTTTATTTATTATTACTAATTTTAATTTAACATAAACTAACCTAAAAATGCAATTTCTTTAGCTGCCCCAAACTGCAAGGCAAACACTGCCAACCTACGGGCCGTTAGGAGAAGCCCACTTTATCATTGGGTTTAAGGCAGGTTGGGGTAGTAAAATTATAGGATAAAACTAAGATAAAAATAAGCAGGAAAGGCTTTAGTATGAAACCTTATTAGCTAGTGGCATTTCAAGGAATAAATGAACATAAAAATTGCATTAGTACGATCATTAGCAGAACACGTTTTACATTGGTACTAATTCTAAACTACATAACATAACACGTTTTCAAATGTTTCAGCCGACAAGCTGCTAATAAAGCCTGCAAATTAATCTCTAGAAAACGTCCCGTGAAGCCCATAACTGATTTCAAAGAGTAATTAAATTGGCCATTTGGCGCAGTTGGAAATGCAAAATGCTAAGACGGCAGCTTCCTTTTTAACATTTTTAAGTAACGCCTTAACAACGGAATTTCCTAATGAGCATTTTAGCATATTGAAAATGCGCACTGGACAACCATAAAGCATAATTGTACTACTTTATTATTATAGCAGCATAGCTGCCTAGTTAAAAATAATTAGACTCATGTCCAGAATTTCAATGAATTTGGGCAGAGGAAGGTCTAGTGATTAGTGCCAGAGCATTGGTATTCTCAATGCGTTATTGGAAATTATTTAACTTTTAAAAACTATGATTGGCGATCGTTAAATGCCCTGATTTCAGAAGCAGTGTGTATGAGCAATAAAGAACACTTCGTTTCAAGCCAGAAATTGAGATCAAAATAATGTGCTTGAGTGTGGCTTAACTTGGATTTAGGCAATGTCCTTTTGTCATAATGTAGCATATTATCATAGCACCTCTGGTTGCATGTTAAATTACAAATAAAAGCATCTTTACAGTCAGTGTAATCTTGCAAATTACATTGGCCCAAAGGAAGAATTAACGTTAAAAGGCGAGCTAAATTCCTTTCCCATATAGGCGAGGCCATTGATATGAAAATGGCTTTGCACCTAAGCCTAACGATATATCCTGGATAAGAACAGGTTCAGTTTAGGCTTCTGACAGGTTTATTTAATATGGGCAAAAACAAAACCGGTCTAGCTTGATTTCATCCATGTGATCACATGTAAAACTATGTGTTTGATATGTATGCAAAATGCAGACGTATAGGTGAGGTTTCTATTCATGCTTAAGCAATGCCCTATTTTTTTAGAAGTCAAGTCTTAACAGCACGTTATGCCCAAATGTAGCAACACAGACATAATTGACATATCTATGATTGAAATCTTTTCACTTGACCACTTTGCCAGTGGGTTTTAGATTAATGGCGTGATGGGGATATCATATCTTGGATGCACAATGTGCGATAAGTATTGTTTCGAAAGAACTTTTTTTCGATAACATTTCCAAAATTACACCACAATTACGTATTTTTTTTCAGAAAATTGCGTGTTTAGATGTACAGTGTATGATCTCAAAAAGGGCGAAATTTGTGTCATGTCTGGAATGAAATGGATTATCATGTCCAAGGAAGCCTTGTCAATGCGACACTTTTTTTGAAAAATACCAAAGTTAAAGCACGTCATCTAATGATGTCATTTTAGGGTCAATTTTTTAAGGCGACTGTTTGTTATAAGATGACATATTTTTTTTTCAGGATACGACGTGTTTTGAAAGTCTGAACGGAACAAATCAGAGGAATTAAGCTATAAAGAAGCCATGGAATTTTGTTTTTTTCGAAAAAATTCCAAATGAAATACACGTCATATTCAAGTCACTCCTCTTATAAAATGAAATTTTGTTAGGCAGGAAGATGTCTCGTTTAGAATGGTTGTCAAAAAAGGACAAAATATTTGTCATGTTTGGAACGAAACATGTCAAAAACTCAAAATAACTTAAATTTAAAAAATCATGCAAATTGAATGATAACTAATGACAAGTTTTGTCAAGACAATGGAAGGAATTAAGCCATGAATATTTTTTTTCGAAAAATGCCAACTGTAAAACACGTCATATTTAAGTCACTCATAAATTACATTTTTTGACAGGAATATGACTCGTTTGGAAAGGTAGCCAAAAATGACGAGAACTTAAATTTAAAATATCATGCAAACTGAATGACAACTAATATGACATTTTGTGTCGAGACAATACGAGTATGTAGATAAGGACACAAGTCTACAAGAACACCTTCAAAACAAGTGGTTTAGTGATGTCATGCTTAGATCACCCTTTTTAGTAAAATGGCATTTTTTTGTTAGGAACATGACGTGTTTGGAAAAACCTTTAAATAGGACAAAATTTCTGTCATGTTTGGAAAGCAACATGACCACTTGTGCACCACTTTAAAACGAAAAAGTATGCAGACACAGTCACGTTATGACAAAATTTGATTTTGAAATTTTTTTAAGATAAAACAGCTGTTAATATTGTTGTCGAAAGCACGCATTTAAAGATACTTTTGGCATTAGTACAACATTCTAGTTTATAAAAGTAAAACGTCGAAGCTACAGGTAAGTCATATCCACATATACAGTAACAGTGACGCCCTCTATTGCACTAATGTTTCAGTCCAAATAAAAATGACAATCTTAAAGGCCAGTAGGTCTACAGGTTCTGGCAAAGGCACTACTGCTATTAAAAGGTCTCGCGTCCTCCTGGTTTCAAAAACCTTTCATAGATACAATAAAACAAGATGGCATAATATTCAATTTTAAAATCAAGTCATAATACTTTTTAAAATGTGTGACACGAGTGCATTAGGCAAAATTCGAAAACAAGTACTATCATTAGACAAATTATGATTAAATTCAACCCATTAATATATACAGTGGTCTGCCCAGGAGTGATTCATGAAATACCAATGTGATGGGTGTAACCCAAATCTCGCTACAGATTACGTGCTTTTGTTTTTAACGACATTTACAAGGTCAGGATGATAAACATTTCTTTATGAATACCACATACATGTAGGCTTTTGATAAATGTTACAGAGACTAGGCCTGTTTTCAATAATTATAGTAGTAAAAAATAAGCTGCTTTTCACTTGCCCCACTTGTGGTCAATTTGCTACTGAATGTGAAATTCTAAGTCAACAGGTCATCAATAAGTCGGTGGGGTCGCTCTAACTTACTTTGGTTTTATACTAGTATACGCCTCAAGAGATTTGCATATACGAGGTTATAATATATACATTGTACATTCTATAATTTAAAACGAAATGAGTTCGATCCTATTCATAAAACAGCATGTAAAACGATCACAATAAATTGAATGGAAAAGTGCTTTGGATGCTTCATGAATAATGTACATGTATATTGATATAAAATTTTCATTCTAAATATGCAATACTTAAGGTTATAAACGACGTAAGACTGTTTCATCAATCTGTGGATTTTTAGAATTATAACAAAAATGTTTATATCATGTTGCTTGATTTTGGGCAATGACATTTGATATCAAATGGTTAAAATTCTTATTATGTCATCAAGCTGGTTTAAAATACGTGGCTTTTGAACCACGAATACTTCAAAAATATTCACACAGTACTGAACAATACTTTTTGCTAAAAACACTCAACGCAAAATAATGATGGGAATGAATTTTTGACAAAAGCCATGTCCTACTGCGAATTTCAACAAAGATAGCTTTGAAACTCAAATATTCAAATTCAACTGAATCGCTATGCTTATTCATGTTATCCATGCCAATCCAACTTATTTAAATTTCATAATATTCTGCAAAGTATGAAATGGCAAGAATTTTATATTACACTGTCACATACGTTAATTCATAAAGCGAATTCACTTAAAAATGACATAATACACTGTAATATCTTATTTCTCGTCCGTCTCTTGTTGATGTAAAATTTTAAATCATCCTATTCGCACCACATAAATGCAAATTGGGATTATTTATTGCTTTTTTGACACTTTCAAGGTGGACCAACTAATAAAATATGCTAATTAGCGCTGCATCCTGTATACTTATAATATGAGCAGCTCTCATAACTTTGGGAAATTGGTATCATGGCCTTCATTAGATGATAACGATTTATTTGTTCGAAACATAATAATACCTTAAAATACACAAATGAACGCTGTATAATACTACAGTAGGAAGACAATGCAATTTACACCAAAATTAAGCAAAAAGTGCTAAAGTTATAGATTAATTTGTATTCACTGTCAAACAATTATTTTAGGAAAACCTACATGCAAATGTGTTTGGTTCATCAATTACATGGATAGGCATTTTGGGATAAGGCCTTGATTACCATACAGTTCCCAATTCTGATACTGTTCAAAAACTTTTCTGGTACAGTTATCTACCAAGTCACCTACAGCCTAACCTGAACAATTTCTTGATTTCAAATTTGGTGAAAGTATTTGATTCAGATAACAATCTGCACGGAATAAACTATGTGCCAAGAAGACAAGTTGTCTCGAAGATTAGTCTTGTGTCATTTTGTTTGTTTTTCGTTAACCCAGTTACGTGCTAGGCCACTAAAAATGCAAATTTTTAGTCATTACCATAGACTGGCAACATATCACATTCATGCTGGAATAAAGATTGAATTGATAATATGCTAGATGGAGAAAATTTACATTACGTTATTTTAAAATGAATATTGAGCCAGATTTCAATCTGCAGGATAACAACGTGGAAGTATTATTGGGACAAATCAGATACAATATGCTGCTCTGATATACAGGGTGATCACATCACAAACAGGGCTTGACCAGAGATACTTTTAATTTAGCTCACTTTTTTAAGGTTTTCAAACAAATTTCCCTGACCACACAGGAAATTGAAAATGCAAAAATATGACATGCCAATGTAAGGAATTCTATACTTATTGCTTATTGTACATAAACAAGTGATAGAGCACAGATTTTCACAAGGAAACAGTAAATTTAGATACAAATTGTAGTTTTCTTAATTTCTTTTACAGATTGCTTGTCATCTCTTGATTTTTTGCTAACCAATAACTACACGGTTGCCATGCAAAATCTATTATTAATTTGTGGAATTTCCCTGACGTTTAAAAGTTAATCAATTTTCCCTGACTTTTCCAGGTTTTCCAGGGCTGGGAGAACCCTGACAAAGTCCTACCCTTATTTCAATAAATAAATGCTTGAAAAACTGTTAGAATTACAAGGACCACATTTTGGGAAAAGGTAAAAGAACTCCAAGTTTTTAAAAAAATTTATTTTTTCTTCAAAATTTGCTCCTTGAAACTATCACTTCTATAATTAATGTTTGCAATGGGGTAGGACTTTATGATCAACCCTGCATTTTTTGGACGAATCTGAATCTGAAGATTTGATTTTAATGCCAAGCTACTGGTCATTGGCAAAGTATGCAAAATGATAATAAACTAACCAATTGAAAACGTAAATATTCATGGACATTTTTGGGAATAAGCTGAAACCTATTAACAGGTATTGCCCAATGGAAATTTAATTAAACGGTACTGTTATTAGAAAGGTTTTATTGCATGTTCAAAACACATTAATGGACAATTTTGACAATGACATAAATACTGAAGTTGCTATAGCCGTTAATCGAACAGTCACACCCAAATTACTTTCTTGCCAATGAATCAGAAACACAGTAAGTCAGTTGAACAACAATCGGTTGCAACGAAGATAATGTTTTGAAAAATCATAAAATCCGAAAGACCCAACACGACACTGAAGGCAGGGCCAAAATTAGCCATTGTCTTAAGACATTCTCAAGGCTGCTTTATCGAATGAACGCTTGAACTTGAAAACAAATGTGGAAAACGACGATGGTCAACGCCTAAAACAGAAAGTTAGCCCCATGTTTCCCCCCTAGCTTTACAGTAGGAAAAAATGAAGTTTGAATTACCAACAAGGTTTCCAACTATATTTATGTGAGTTGGAAAACACGGCCAATCAATGGTACGTGATTTTCAATTTTACACGTGAGGATTGACTGGTCTTGAGGAAAAAGGCACTTTTTGTCAAATATCTCGGAGCTAGGTCAAGGTAAGAGATTCACAACCGAGTATATAAAGGATGCTGTAAATGAAAGCCTCGTTCACAGATCTTATTGTTATAGCATCCAGAATCAATCTTCTCAATCCTCAAGCATGAAGGTCGTACTGGTGAGTACTGAAACAGTTTTTCATACTTGGCATTGATCTAGAAAACTGTTTTCATGATCATTGTCTGTCAAGATCGTTTGGCCCACAAATGCACTACATCAGCACGCATGGTTGCATTACTGCCTTTCAGAAACCCTGCATGATTAAATACGTATAAATATTTATCTTAAGCTGGTAATATTACTGTGAAATATACAGTGTTAGCATACATTTTGAATCAGAACTGATATATTAATTCATTTTTCTGAACGATTTAAGAATGTTTAAGAAATTTGAAACTAGAATTGTCTAATTATCATCAGGTTTGAAGTTAGATTTTTCTTTTCCATATTGTAAAATCAACCATGCATCGATTGAAACGAATGCATTTGATTACATTTTAAAACAATTACTGTACCCATGATTAAATTTAGATAAATATTTAAGATTATTGCATGGTTAATATGAGCTGGCAATATTACTGCGAAATATAATGTTATTTTAATTTCGTAGCATACTTGATGCATTAATTTATCTTTCTGGACGATTTTAAATGTTTAATAGATGTGAAACTACAGTATACGTTATGAAAAACGGACTTCCATTTTCATCACGCTTAATGTTATAATTTTCAGTTGTACTTTATCAAATAACCATCGACTGTAGTTAAGAATTTTAAACGACTGGAATGCATCTAATTAAATTTGGAAACAATTACGCTTACTTTATTTATCATGCTTTAAAATAAGCAATCAATAAGATCGTAAAGTAGGATTATAAGGAGCAAAATATAGTTTTTGTTCAGAAATATTTTACAATGAAACGAAAATTAAATACTATGCTTTAGGATTTCTTTAAAAACACGAATTATGCAGTTAGTATACAGTAAATTAAATGAAATTAATGCACATGAATATAGAGTACGTATTATAGTGTATTAAAGTCAGTCCTATGTATGCTTGACGATAAATAAATAAACTGATCAAGTGAGGAAGCGAACATGACAAATTATTATTTATATCAAACCATTTTCAACATTTTCATCAAATCATTTACCAATCATTTTTATATCAAATTATTATTTGATACAAATTATAAAAATGATATTGGCTGGTTTTATCAAATGAGATTTTCCCCAGAATGTTATTGCTATGTATTCAAATAACTTACAGTGTACAGCTGAATACACTATAGGAAAAGCAAACTTGACATAAAAATGCTAATGAATCATCTCCATTATTAGTTTTTTTATAACTAATGAACTTTCGAGCCACGCTATGATATTTACAAGCATTACGAACCAGTCAAATACTGAACACACAAATGCAATAAAATTCGCCTTCTAGTTTTTATTTCTGCACAATTTAAGTAAGGCAAAACCACAGTACAATTATGTATACATGTACAGACTGAGTACAGTGTATACAACACCATTAGATGAACCGTGTCGTTTGGCAAACGTTTTATTTGATAAATAATTTTATTTCAGGTCATTTTGTTCGCCATTTTGGCTGATGCATGGGCAGCTGGAGATGTGTACACCCCAGTGGCCAGAAGCTACGTACCAATTGGCACCCACGCGGCCCAAACCTATGTCGAAACAGTCCCTGCAACTGTTCAAACAGCTTCTGTGGTGCCAGTACCTCATGGCAACCCAAGCAGCCAATACCACGCCCAAGACTCTTCTGGCCAGTATTCTTATGGCTACGTCACTGCCGATGGCCAATCCAAAGTTGAGAACAAGGCAGTCGATGGAACAGTCTCAGGACAGTACAGCTATTTCGACCCAGAGGGCAAGAAAGTGGAGTTGAATTACATAGCAGACAAGGGAGGCTTCAGAGCATCAGGAGACCACCTTCCTGTGGCACCGGAAGTTCCAGACCTTCCAGACTCCCTCGAAGACGCCTACGAGGAGGCTACAGGTCGACTTGCCTCTGCCAGCTTCAAGACACTGGCAGTCAGTCCTCAGACATACAGTTACAACGTCCAACCAGCTTCTTACGCCACATACCCTGCAACCCCTTACACCAGAGGGTATCAGTATTACACCAACGTCGGTTCCAGTTATGACCCTGGCTATGTCCAGAGATACACTTATGGGACCCCATCTGGTTACCAAAGGTACAGAACTTACCCCTCCTATCAGTACTACACCACTTCCGGTTACCCAACTTCCTACCAGTCCTACACTTCAGGAAGACCAACTGGCTTCCAGTACTACACTTCGTCCTATGCCCCATACAACACCTACCCCACAACCTATAACACCTACACTCCAACCAGGTATACCTATTCCACCCCCACAAGGTACACATATTCAACCCCCTCAAGGTACACCTATTCAACCCCCTCAAGGTACATTTACAGACCCTCTACAGGGGCCATCAGGTATACCCACAGCCCCACTAGGTACGCTTACAGCCCCACGAGGTACAGCAACACCCCCACCAGCTACACTGGGGGCAAATCAGGCTACTCAAGCTATGCCTACAGCTACTAGCCCCCAAAACACGAAAGTTAAAGGTGTTTTAAAAATAACGCAAGTTGGTCGCATATGATGGTAATTAAACCACTTGCGCTACTTTATAAACAGTAGTAAATTTTTTTCTAGCCTTAAGATAACCTTAACAGACTTCCTACAGGGTCCCCAATCTAATTCTAAAGTCGGTTTCCCTGACATTCCTTGACAACTTTTTAATCGTTTTCCTGACATCCTAGGTGAGATTTTTTTTAAATAAGTGAAATAATGATTTGTATCCCACATTTGTAGTCACTATGTCGACTAATCAATTGGCTGATGCAAACTTTCTGAATTTCCCTGCATTTCATGATAATTTCAAAAATTTCCAAATCTTCAAGAATTTTTCAGAAAGTGGGAACCCTGCACTAACTATATCTCTATTCGTGCGTACATAATATAAATGCATTTTTATTGAAAAAATACACAGTACAGCAACCTGTTATGCTATCATCAATGCCAATATATGTGGTAAACTATGCATACAAATAAAATTTAGCAGGCAAGATACTGTTAAACGGTTCTAGTTGAATGTGTAACACATGCAAACAATTTGCACAAACTGCAATTAGGTCTATAATAAATCTTGGTTTTTTACTTTTATAATTTAAAAGTAAATTTATCTTTGCATATATTGCTTGCAAAGTGCATGTAATACGAGTTAAGCAAATGTCTCCCAGATCTTTGGCGATGTGAAATTAAGCCTATACATGAGTTCGTGTAAACATAAGGTAAGTTTATCTAAAACTTGAGATGGTGGTAAGTAGAATTAACTGATTTTAGTCTAATGCTTACATTTATGCGTCATACGACGCATTCATTACAAGCACACAATGAGCAGATTTATCATTGTAGAAATAAGTAATATTTGGCAAACTGCATTAAGTTCGAATAATTTAGAGTGACTATAAAGTCCTACAACTATTAATTTAAAAAAAAACTAATAGAGTTACAAGGTCCAAATTTTGAAAAAAGGTAGAAAAACTAGAGTGTTTTTATTTTGTGTGTTTGGTTACTGGTAACGTTTCGTTAATTATTTCATTTTTGCAATGATGGCAGGACTAGTAGTTTTATCAAATTTTGCAAACAAGTAGAATACGACACGTTTTACGATTAGTTTTCATTGTAACTAAAACGTTTTAAATTAATTTTCGTAATGTTGGTAAGACTTAACGATCACCCTGTATACACACGTACTATCCTCAACTAGGTTCTTAATTAAGAAATATCTTAAATGTGTTACAATATAAATATCATAATTAGCTGTTCCTGTTGAAATGATCAATCGTAAGTTAACGTTTTGCTAATTTTGATCGCGATTCTGGAATTTTATGCAACAGTAGTACGACATGAGACACGTCGATGTTAACCGGTTAAATTCAGTTGTAAATCTGGTTGAAATGAGGATAAATAAAATAGTGCACCACTGATTGGTTTTTACTTTGGCACACTGAAGTTCTCAAGCTTGAAATTAAGTTTGAGAAAGTTAACTGGTTGAAAGTGCCGAAATGATAAAATCAAATGTGCCAAAATTCGGCAAAATTATTTGAACACGTACTTTTTATATCAAAGGTGTATCGGCGACTTGCAGAAATTAAGAAAAAAAATTGGGCAAAGAGATAATAATACAAGGTTAAATATGTAGGTTATGGCCTTGTTTCTCAAAGGATATGATGTTTCGCATGACAAAATGATTGATTTTGATATTGGTTACACATCTTCGAGCACGAATGAACATTCGAACTTATTATTTGGAATTATCTTTATCGAAAAATGTAAATTGCAATTTTACGTTCTCTTTCACTTGTATCAGTTATCAAGACATTGTCCTTTTACTTAAAGTAAAAAGACTACCTAGTTGCTAAGCTCGTTTCATTCGTACAATTGTTTCTAGATGGCGCTTAAGTGTTCACACTACCCTAGGTGGCGCTGAAATTCAAACTAGAAAAAAAAAACTTACAAAAAATGTTTATCAAATAAAATATACTATCACGCATGCGTAAACCTCAGACGCTTCAGAAAGGGAAAATTTACTGTATACAACTTTCTGAAAGGCACCAATGGCAGTGAGAAGAGAACAGGTACACCTTGAATAATAATATATTTAAAAAACGAAAGTAAAATATGGGTTAACCAGTTTGAAACAAGTCCATATTAGATTTGCAAAGCATTTGAGGCAGAACTGGAGACAGAAAATCAACCAGATTTGCACTCTCCCAAACTACTAAGTTTTATAGCTTATTTATGTTGGATAAAGCAAACTATCTAAATGCTTAACTTAGTGTATACATTTACTGGTGATAAGCAGTTAATTGATAAAGCTAGTGATATTTAAACGCTAACGAGCAACCCTTTTAGATACTGCACATTGTTTGTGGTTTGAACCAAATCTAGTGAATTAATCGGCAATTAAAATTAGTTAATTAGTCTAAACGAGAGATTTCCGTGCAATCCCTAACTCAAATGTAGTTCAACAGCGAACGACTGGTGTCAACCGGACATTTTGCTAAAAAATTGAACTAGGTAATTTTAGACAATTTTGAATTACAAATATAGTCCCAAATTATTTTAAAGTAAAAAATTGTACTTATTAAACTAACATAAGTTTAGTTTAATTTAAGCAGTTTATGAAAATTAGATTGAAAAAATGTCCAACCATTTGAACAAACCAATGTTAAATTGCATTTAAATGCAAATAATATATACCCTTGAATAAATGTCAAGGCAGTTAATAGATGTCCTAACATTGCTTTTTGAACCAATTTTTATATCGCATTTACATTTCAATTAAATCATGAAAATTTAGAATATGACGATATTTAAATGTTCTATTTAAGAAAATTTATGGGAAAATTCTTCATTCAAGAAAAATCTTCATTTGTTCATATGCCACAGTGTATGCTTTCCCTGACCAAATCTGACGAATTTCCCTGAATTATCAAATAAATAATATAACTTGTAAGTAAAATTAACTTTATTTTTTACACTTTGCCCATTAAACTACATTACATGTATTGTATCTAATATTTTGAAATTGTTTCACATGCATAAATCTGATTTTCTTCACAATTTTCATCTGACATTTTTGAAAAAAAAATCATTCGCATTTTTATTCGCCGCGACTAGCGTATATTTTAGAATTGAGAACGGCGTAGGGATAATTTTTCATAAACTAGACCAGAAAGAAAATGAAAAAAAAATTATATGGGTGTTAATTTTAACATGAGAGCAATGCTTGCAAATTTACATTTAAGAGAACGCCTAGGTGAAATTGGTAAAAAAAATGTAATCCTAATGCAGTTTTGAGGACATTTTTTAGAAATATTAATATTAAAGAGAATATTGTAGGCTCTTTTTGTTTTAAAAAAAACTAGACCAGAAGTAACAGATTTAATAAAGCAGGCGATATTTTTTAGACAAATCAGATCTTAAATGATGAATTTTAGTCAGTACCTAGTATATTTTTCTTTGCCACGGCAATTTGCAGTAAAATATAGGAACACTTGATAAACTGATCCCTTGACCAACCCAAGAAATTGACCCTCAATTTAAACATTTCTATGAAGGAGTTTAGCTCGTTTCTTTAAAAGGGAACACCGTAGGCGAAATTTTTGAAAAACTACTGGAAATAGCGAATTTTCGAGTCACGAAATTGAAATTCAGATTTTTTGGAAAGATTTCCCTGATTCCCATCTGACTTTCCCTGACTTTTCGGGCAAAATGTCCACATTTCCCTGACCACATTTTATTTCCCTGACTTTCTTTGACGGTACGAACCCTGTCATGTTGCACGAGGGCCTATACCAAAGTACAGTATGCATCCAAAATTTGAATTAAATGGTACAGTGCAACAAAATCAGTTTCATAAGTGGTAAGCCACATGGCTAAATGAACAGAGATTATTTTAATTATTCATCCTCATGTGGTAAAGGCGAGGCAAATCAGGACACCCACTAAAATCCATTAAGCAGAATTAAATCTATGCACAGAATTGTTGTATTTAGAACGCAATAACTTAGTCCATCCCACGATGCATCCTGTATAGAGTAGCATTCGTTTAATAAACCTTCATAAATATTAATGATGCCTGGCTGCAAGATATTAATTCTAATGCTGTCATTCTAATACATTTGGATCAAACCATTTTATAATTTCCATTCCAGTCAAAAATATATTTCTCATTTCCCACTGAGCAGGTGAGTTGAAATTAAGGGCGAAATACACCCGAGGAAGTCACAAATAAAACCTAGACAACATGGACAATACATATAGTGTGCAGTTTCAAACGACTGGCCTGAATTTCCTGACCAGTCAGTGCTTGACGTATTTAACCTCAAAATCACAAATTGCTGTCCGACAAAAAGCTATCCCCTATTATTAAACTTGGTTGCGAGGAGAACCACTTTTCCTTAGGTGCAATTTCGCTGAAGTTATGACGCCCAACTGGCTAAAAACTCATCTCAAACAGCCAGGTACAAAGTTCAAGACAATGGAAACGCATTTCAATTACCCTTCACTCAGACGTTCAAATGCCAAAAAGCCAGTATCAGAAACTTAAAATTTTCAGCAGAACTATTTCGCACCTGATATTTTTTTTAAAGAATGATATTAAACATACAGCAGAAACTCAAAAGTTGACCACCTCCCTATGTTGACCACATGTTAACTGATCTTACGGTCACCACATTAACTCAACGGAAGGTGACCTGTACATGTTGACCACCAGCACCTCTGTAAGTTGTATTTTGACCACTTGGACTTTGACTCACAATAGTAATTTACTCTGTATGTTGATCAACATGGTCTCAAAATGTACAGTCATTGATGATTAAATTTATTATCTGCTTGCAAAACTTATACTGTACACCCTTGAAAAGTAACTGACTATTGAGGAACAAGAGTTCATTTTCAACCACTTCGGTATTCCTACTGTTCTGAACCTGCAATTGCGGAATAAATTTGCAACACATTAGCAATACTGGTACTGTATTATGAACATTTTAATAAGATTATTCATGGGTGATGACTGATTACTGTAAATGTAAGTAGATGCAGTACATGCAGTTCACGGAAGCAAAATCCCGTGTCAGTACAAACCTCGTTCCATATGTTGACCGGTTTGCGCAGTCCCTTGGATGGTCAACTTACAGAGGTTCTACTACAGTGAGTTAAAGCTCAGCACCCTTGAATGTTTTAAGCAAGCCATTAACATACATTTGTAAATTAAATGATGCAATATTTCTTCAATGTCAATGAGTTATGAACCGTATAGCTCGGAATTTGTAAATTAAAAGTATTTTCATTAAAAGTAACAGACAAAAATGACATTCTGAATCATTTAATTGCGTTGATGAAACTGCATCAACATTGCCTTTTAATTTAGTTGTACAAGTTGTACTCAGAGTAGCCTATAGTTAAAAAACCCAAAATTCTATTTCTATTATAATATTTGGCCTTTTCAACATTTTTTTGTCGCAAGAACTTTCGAAACTTTAGCATGAACTAAAACCTTGACCACACCTAGGAAACATGGTTTCTGGAAACAGATTTCGTCAACAATAGAATCATAATTGAGAAAACATTTCAGGCCTGTTTCCTCCAGTATGTTTCCTGAAACATGTGTCCATTCTAGAAATGTGGAAGCATTTCCAGGAACTGCTTCCAGAAAACATGTTTCAAGTAAATGTTGCTACAACTTTAGTATGGAAACATGTATGAGGAAGCATTTAAGGCATATTTCCTCCAGCCTGTCTCCTGAAACATGTTTCCTTGCTTGAAATCCGGTAACATTTCGAGGAAATCCGTTTTCAGAATCCATGTTTCTAGGGAATGTGTCCTAGGTGTGGACAAGGCTTAAGAAATTTTGCCCTGCAATCGATCTCGAAAATACTTACATAAGTAATTAAGTCTTTACGTAATCGAAAATAAGATCATTATAAAAATAAATCAACATCGTAAAGATCATCTTAAACATACCGAGTACACGGTACAATGTAGTTACAATAAATCCAACAAGGGTTGACGATGATAGATTAATACATGTATCTTGCAAACATGTTTATTCCATATTCCGGACTTAACGGGTCGAAGCAAGTTGTACCATAATTCGGTATTTTATGACGACATTGGTTATTTATAATTGCAGATGTGATTTACTCAATGATGTACATGTATGTGTGCAATCTGACAAATGGATTGACATCTCATGTTGGATTTTCCGTTGAACATGAGTTCTCCACCTCCCAAAAAAAGTAGGGACAAAAGCAGGGATTTCCAAATTTAGCTAAGACACGGAATGGATTTCCCAATGAAGGTCATAAGCTTTGATGAAAGGAATTTTACTGAGGTCTAAAATATTCGTGAATGAATCGTACATTAGAAAACATGAAAAGCCAATTTTAATATCCTTGAAGGATCTTACCTGTTTTTGAATATTAATTTGATAAATAGTTGCTTTTCATTGATACTGAAACGCTTTTCCCAAACAACAGCATGTGAATGTGAGGTGTTTGTGTATCGTCAATATCCTTAAAAAGTAGTTTCGACAAAAATGAAATTCATTGATAATTTTTTTAAATGCACGTATTCCTGCTGCAATACATTAAGTTGCTATTATATTTACATTCAATTCAACTCAGTATTCTGCAGTTGGGAATTGAAATGCACTGAGTACATATTATGTACATGTACATGTACAGTACATTTAGTTCAGATCCTCATTAAGTTCAGATCCTCAGATTCACTTTTCTAATTAACCGCAACATTTCTTCATATGTTAACACAGGTCAATTATCAATGTAGTGCCTGCTATTTAATACTACACGATAATTTAACATTTCAGTAATACAATGTATTTTATATTCAGTAAATTTTGAATAATACGTCGACAAAAATTATAACTGAAAAGGAAACCGTTATAGTCAACCTTATACAGTAAAAAGCGTGAATGCAAGACAAAGAGTCTCATATTTTATACAAAAATTGTTAATTATAGTGTAATTATTAATTAACGTGATCAGAAATGGATAGTTTAAATGATAAATATAAATGTTATTACAGTTCGATGCAGCTAGCAAATTATTTCATAGTTTTATTAACCAAAAGGCAATATTAAATTATTAGTTACCAAAGCTGGCTATTTTATTTTAGTTTAAATTCAAAGCACTTAAAACTAATTGAATGCAGCTTTATTCCCAAGTAGGCATTTCCGGCCATTAATTAAATTTATTCGGATACGTAGCTAAGTGAATTGGATCTTTTACTATATTATTAAGTCGTACTTTTGCCAACTTGGGTTATTATTGAGATGCAACGTAGGTAGCACACGTTTTCGCCAAACATATATCGGCAATTACAGGGCGAACATAAACTATGGAATAATCGTGTTAACATTAAATTGAATGACGGTTTGGATTGAAATTGGACGCCTCCCTATGTTGGGCTATGTACTGTAGAAATTGTAGCATATTGTAGCATATTAAAGGGGTATTTCAAAGAATGGAGGAGGAAACCTTACTATTCAAACTCAACTTATACCTTCTCTCCATTTATAGTATAAAACAAACCCTCAATTATAGAAGTATGGAAACTTTTCCAAGATGTACTAAAAAGGAGCTTCCAAATAGATCATTTAAAATTCTTTGAGGGTTGAAAGTGGGTTTGAGATTTAGAAACTGGTGAACGGAACTGCTGCCCAGATTAGAGAGGTGCCCAGTGGCAGAATCTTGAATGAACAAGGGAAATTCGGTGTATATTAATATGAGTGCACCATACAAGACAAATCATTTAAGACTTGAAAATAAACAACTTGTTATATCTCTTTAATGGCAGTTTCATGAAACGATCTGTAACAAAAAAAAAAGATTCAAATAGAAACATCTATTGTCGAATTATTTAAATAAATTGATAAGTTCTGTTTCTTGTGTGATTGGGACGTGTCAGACACCAAACCCCGATTTAAAAATTAAAAGTTAAAGTATTTAAACGGTGGGAAATTACAGATGAGCTTGGAAATAGCAGCATGCAGCCACTAAGCATATGGCCATGACCTTTTCAAGGTGGTTGCATAAAAAGTTAAGCTTTTTTTGGGAGAGGTTCTCATAGTTAAGTTAAATCAACTCAGCCCAGAAAATGATAAAAAATGGCTGTTAAAAAAGCTTTTTTTAGCAAGGGGGAGAAAAAAGTTGATTTGCCTTAGGACAAGAAATATATCACGTAAAATGAAGAACCTGGTTAATTGTCAGTAGATTTAACAATGAAGAATCTATGGTAGACGATGAGGAGCTACATACTCGTATACCCTCATATAAAAGGCAATGAATTCTTTTAAACCAACTCAGAACCAGTATTGCACTTAAATAGAGAGGAATCCCCTTGGATGTACATGTAACTGGTTTACGTGGATTGGATGATGAGTTCAAGAGGAGGATCAAGCAAAACCTAAAAAGATTACACTGATGGTCTTCACGTAAGAAAGAACAAGTGTAAGCAAGAAGATCCTTATTTCCATTAGGAAACTGAATTTCATTACCAACGAAACAACGAGTTCATCAGTTCAACAATCAAACTGCCATATTTAAATTAAATTGGGCATGCTCGTAGTGGTAAGCAATTGCATTTTTTTTTGTTATTTTGTAATTTCTTCAAATAACAATCAAAGCTTTCCATGACGAAAGCTATTTTTTTTATTTCGAAGTAATGTCACAATGTATTTCTTTTTCCTGTCAGTTAAGTGTAAAATAATTTAAGCTATCAGCTATTGTTAGCTACACTAGTATTTTACTCATATTTTATTCATATCATATTTACTCGTATCATATTGTATTTTAACGTATAATACATAATATGTAACAATCCTACTGTATATTCCATATATTTCATATAAGTAATTAAACTAAGATCAAGGTGCCTGCAAAAGTCTGCCGAAAAATACAATTTAAAGCTAAATTATAAGCACATAACATCATTAATTGGATGATCGTACTTAATTTAAAAATACTTTGGTACCAATTTCCCCTTTTGTTGAGTATTTTAAGGTATCATTTAATCGGAAATGAATTCGAACTGGGTTTGATAAAACATTTACCATACTGTAACCACTCATATGGCACTGCAATTTTAATGATATAAAGTTAACTGCACTTTCAAATTAGCTGTTACACTCTGGCATTGGCTATTATATAATTGGGTAGCTACACTACACTATAATATTCAGAAAATAACTGTCAGATAAAAAACAACATGTTTCTGTTGACACGAAACAATTCTTAAATAAAAACTCAGTCAGTGTAAACATTAATGTAAGTTTATTCTGTCATAATTGACACTAGTAGCGTACCATTATAAATTTATACACTGTATACAATCATTGTAAGTATAATCTGTATTCAGATTTATCACATGCAAGAATTTTGGAAATTAATTAAGGTGAATTATCATAAAATTATTATCAAATGTAAGTTTATTCACATGAGATTTCCTAGAAAAGAGACTTGTTCTAGGTCGAATTCAGTGGCTCAAGATAACCGAATCATTAATAGAGTAAACGTTTTTTGTGTTTAAAGTTTGTATATGGTAGCTCATTCAACTTCGTTAATTACCATGCAGTGTCCCTGACATCAGTGGTATGTGAGGGTTTGAACATACAATTTACCACAACCTAATGAGTCACAATGACAGCCAGCGGCAAATGTATAATTAACAGGATTTAGGTAGGGCAGGTCGTGTTGAATCAAAGAACAATACAGATTTCGAAAGCGCATTCGACAAAGCCCAACATCTGCATCTGTTAACGCAAGAAATTTCATTTGATTGCTGGTAGGGGTTTCCCAACCCTTATGGATGAAAGGGTTATATCTTTTTCTTAATACGTTTTCGCATTAAACACAGACTATTTAATCAAATAAATCTTCAGTAAATAAGGATTGGGGAATCGTCCATTGTTAGAGCATAACAGTTTGATTTCAAAGTAATTTAGTTATAAGTTAATTCGTTATTAATAACTTTTATAACGTTTTTACTATAAGAAGTAGCTTAGCTGACAGAAGCATAATTTTTTGGACAATTGGTTACTTAAAATATGGTTATGCTAAGTTAGTATCAAATTATTTTCAAGTCAAACTTGTAATAATTAAAATATTAGTTTATTTAATCGAAAATTAACGACGACTTAAGTAGTCTTAGACAATCAGATTGAAAAAAATGTATAGCTATTTGAATAAACAGAACTTCAAATTGCAAATAAATGCACTAAATAAATACCCCTTAATATAGGTCCTTAATAAAGACAATAAATGTCCTAACATTGCTTTTTGAACCAGCTTTTACATTGTCTTACTCTTAAAGTTTAGAAACGAAAACTACCTGGTAAATATAATATTAAATTTAACCACTATGCCCAGACGGCAACATACATGTAATTATTTCCGAAATTCATTTACCATGGTGATATCGAGATATTTTTTCTCAATGAGATGTCAATAAAACAATAACAATATGCTGTGCTGATGTGCAGAATTTTCTCCCTAGCACTACAAATAGAAAAAAAAGTAAAAGTGACGGTGTATTTTCGAAAAATGACGTCCCTTAGCCTTTTAAGGTAAAAATTTCTTGAACAGAAGCACTTGAAATTTGCATTCCTTTGCTATACGTTCATTAATAACCACTGTTCATAAAATTTGCGTTAAATGAAAGGATTATAACTACAGTAGAATAAATGGGTTATAAAACCATTTACGACAATGATATTGCTGGTTAAACGCTCGTGATTCTCACGAAAGTTATGCAAAAGCCTTTTAATAAACCGAAGGTGTAAGACCGACAAGAAATGCATGAGCTTGAAGTAAAAATGGGTCAAAGGCTTGTTCAGAAGAAATAAAAATTGAGGAGAATACTTGAAGGAAAACAGCCCGAGGTCACTGTTTTCATGCAGAATGTATATACCCTGGCGATATAAGCTTAAAAGGCAGAATAATTCAGTAAACCGCAGAAATTAATAGAACAATTCATTTTCTGCCAAAGTTATGATTTAAATTTCATTCAAAATTCCTACCTAACTCAGAACTAATTTATGGGCAGAAAAATTTTATTCTAGCATACTGATAGAAGTTTAACATGAAATATTTCGATGTCAGGTTTTTCGTGGCACCCCATTAATTCTTGCATGAGAAAGAGATATGCATTTCTCAGCAAAACTGAATTTCTAATTAAAGTCAAAGAATCTAACCTGGTCATTAGGACATTGTGTCTTTGGCAATGCCCAACTTAGGAGTGCTCAGTAACACTGGCAGTTTCCACAAAACGAATTCAAGCTGGACCGATAATGAATGAAAATTGTGAATTAAACCAGAACCAGGGCACCTCAAAAATGCGACCTCAGTAGGTCTACCATGCGGTTTATTCCTGACAAAACCCATTCAGGTAATTTTGAGTTTTAAGCCAAGAGTTGGAGATGCAGAACATAAATAAAAAAGCACAGATCTAGGTTAATTCTCGTCCAATTCAAGCTGCTAAAATTATATTAATGAATTGCTAGTTGTCATAAACTGCAATAAGCTCATGTGTAATACTTCCAGGAATTTAACCAGTTTTCCCCAGTTGTTGATAAATACGTGTACACCTTTATAAGAAATGCATATCTAGCTTTAGGCTTTTTAATCTTTGCAAGTCTGAATTAAAACTCCACTTTTAATTTCTTCAGTAAAAACGACTTTCGAAAATAGTTATACGAGTTTATTTTGGCATTTTGATACACGCGTATTAAGTGTTAACAGGCCAATTAAGTCAAAAAGGGTAAATTAAGCTCCATATTCAATTTACTTTTTCCATTAAAATAATTTTTCGAAAGCGGTTAAATGCCCTAGCTTTTATGTGCATTTTCATACACACGTAGTAAGTGTTAACAGGTCAATTAAGCCAGAATGATTTCATAGACACTAATAATCAATTAAATTAGCTGGGAATTTACTATAAAAGTTAGTTTTTTGAACATATAACCTTCTTTAGCCTACAATCAACAATCGATTATGTGTGAATTTACGAAGAAGTGTTGCACCTTGCAATTTGGGCAATTCGTGCACCATTAAACCCTCAAAATTAGACAATATTGACTCCTTCATAAAATAACGCAAAAGGTCAAGTTGATTTTAAAAGAAACTTTCGAATAATTAATTAATTGTGAATGATGAAATACTTGGAAATTCTACAGGTATAGAACTACTAAAACTTGAATACTTAATTTCATTCTAAAGTCAAGAAAATAACCAATTTCGACAAATCCCTACATACAGCATTAAAGTGTAACTATTAAAATTCGAGTGAAAACCCTGTCTGAGAATGTCAGGTATTTTCAAGACATTTTTTTTTAGAAAAGAAAAGCAGCCATATTGTCAAGAAGGAGGCAATTTCCACCCACACACATTTTCACAAAATGTAATAAAATAAATAGTTAACGTTTGAGGAACAGCTTAAATTTCTTATATTTTAGCAGAATAGGCTTTTATATATTGTACAATTCCTATTTTCAGGCGATATTATTTTCAATCTGTGGGCTAGTTCAATTAGCCCCAATCATGGAGCAAGGTCCCATAGAAGCAATTCCAGCAGGCAATGAGGTCCATTTCAAGGATATGGATGCTGTGGATGGGACCTATGTGTTTGGCTATGATACTGGCGTTGGCCAAGCACAATCTTACAGATATGAAAATCGAACAGCAGATGGAAAGGTTTATGGGAAATTTGGATACATTGCCCCTGATGGAATTCTGAGAGAGGTCCATTATGTTGCTGATGATAAAGGCTATAGGTAAGCACGAATCTGGTTAAATCCGCTTTTAAGATGGGATTAATTATCACTATGCTTGAATTTTCTCGAAGATTTCTTAATGTTTTGCTTATTCCAAGAATAACCAAACAACTTCATTCCTAAGCAAATATCAGTTTTCAAGTTGGCATGAATAGAAATTAAAAACGTGATGTTTTCCGATGCACGTTTAGGCAAATTTCACTATTTAATGTAGGAGTAATGCCATGAATACATGATGTGATAATATTCGAGTTCTTATATAAAACATTTGCTTAGATCCAAATATAAATTTTACTAGAAAACATAGTTCATAACTTTAAACAGCAATATAACCTGAATGATTTTAATTTTTTTTTAAATTTGAAAGTAACGGTCCAAATTCATGATAAACTTGTATGTACCGGTATCACCATAGTCGCATGCAATTTAAATGAAGGTGACAATAACAAACTTTAGAAATTAACCAGAAAAACTAGTTATTAGTATTTTAAATGCAACAATAATTGCAAATTAATTTCTTTTCCATGAAAAAACTGTCAAGTGTGTTTTACAATTCGTATAGTCCCAACAAATTTCAAACTGTTACTTCCCTACAATCTAAGTGAAAAAAATTAGTAAATTTGTAATCATGTAAATTAAAACGTATAAATTAGTAATTTTTTGTTACTAAAATGATGTACCAATTTCTCAGAAGGTGTAATTTTACGTTCCTTTCAAGTTATTTACTCTCCTTTATCATCAACAATTCAACATGTATTTTGCTAAGTAATGTCTGTATGATAACTCTTTGTGACTACTAGTCAACTAAATTTACAATTTAATTGGGAACCAATAATTGATAAATCGTCAAATGTTCAAACAAGTCAACATGTTATGTGTCTTTATTGGCCACACGTTTTGTTACACATCATTGGTAGTTGATTTGGCAAGCCATGCCAGAAAATTTAAAGGAAATACACAATATTTTTATCCCTGATGAAAATTTTTTTTCAAGTGTACGTCAGCTGTGAAATTATTGGATGAGGCATTAAAATACCAACCGGTTTTGCATTTTTCGAATCGAAATTTTTATGTCCAACATTCTAGCATCCTGGATAGCAGAATTCATACGTTTTTTAAGTGTCTGACTTTCTGAATCATTTATGCCACGTACATACGCATTACATAAAGTATTACCTAGGTGGAATGTGCCTCACCAAGATGCTTATAAAATACAAATTAAAGCACCAAATGTCAAGCTTCCACCATAAGAAGAAAAATTCCTTAGCTAAAGCTCGAATGCTAGCATTACGTCAAGCCGCAAAAATGCATTTGCATTTTTTTATCGTGTTTATTGTGCCATGGTGATCACGAATTACGAATTAAAATCTTTAATATGTATTAAATGAGAGCATTGCCCACAGATATAAATTTTATTAAATCCAAGCCAGGCGCAGCGTTAGGTCAAGCTCAAAACTGTCAGAAATGATTTATCGTTCATTTCAGATTCAACAATTTCAAGAAAAAAAATAATAAAATTTAAGCTACGTTAAGGTTAACAATTACGAAATGCATCAATGCAATTTGAAGGTGCGAATCTCAGAATGATAAAACACGTGGGTTTGCAAATTCACACTTCAACAACATTACAACATTTTAAGTTTATCTACTTACAAAACTAAAATCGTATAAAATTAGTTTTATGTGAGATTTAAAGTAGTTTTTTTAGACTAGGAAAAATAAAAATAATGTTTTATATTTTCAGGACATTTCTTATCAACAGGTATCCGGTCAAGATGGACCGTCAGCCATCATTTATTGGACCAATTCCATCAAGATTGAACTTCACTTAAGACCCGAAAAGCACACAAGACGAGAATCACACCTCAATCACAACAATAATTAAAAATTTGATAAATAATACTGGTAAAATGTTACAAAAAAAATCAGTCTATAGCTATCTGTAGGTAGTGGGGCATGTTAGAGGCATGCTTCACACAATGTACATTTAAGTCAGCTGATTTAAGTGGTATTTTTGCGACAAAAGGCAATATTTTAACGTACACCTGTATGGAGACAAAGACTTAATATACACCAAAAATCATTTAGGTCGGTTTTCATCTAGTCAATCCAATATGAATATGGTAATGGATCAGTGAACATGAACCATACTGTGGTTTTAATGTTAATAAATCGTATTTATTGAAGTGTTTCTCGTTTTATTTGAATAGCTGGATTTCAAAATATCGTCCTGGAACACGTGTTTTCATGAAATTGTGTTAACTTCTTCAAGAGGCCCACATCAAAAATTTCGAAGTTGAACTTTTGTAAAATATATTTTTTTAAATCATCCTCCACCATGGGCAGTATGTCACATATAGATAAGACTTCATAGAAAGTCACTATAACATTGGATCTAAATAGGAACTATTGCAAATCTATATTGAGGTCGACCAATTCTACAGCATATGATAAGAAACATTAAAAGATGTTATGAATAGTAATCATTCAAAGCTAAAGAAGATTCAGCAAATTTTATATCTTTGTTCGACAATCTACCTTATTTAACGTTAAAAAGAAGTACTCGTCCAACATCTTATCTGATTAATCTACGTGGTGTCTCAGATGACTTAGGCCCAGAATGAACACAAAACCAAACCATGCATCTCAGAAACTGGTTGTTTTTGGACCTAAGTTATTACAGGCATTTTTTGTTATCATGAGTACAACCAACCTTTTCATTAGTAACCATATCACAAACTTCTGAGCCACCAAGAATAAGTTAGATAATAATGGAAATTAATTTCTTTCATCCATCATTAGTAGAAAATCAGTCACATGTGTAAACTGTCATTAAACACAATTCTCTCATCCAGTGTGTAGTATAACAAAAGTTATCTCTGGATCACTTATCTTGAATAAAATTTGAAATTTAAACTTTTATTTTCTCCTACGAGCAAATTAAGTGAACATGTATAACATACTATCTTTCTTAAAAATATGTGTTTGGAAAAAAACACCTAGATTTTCCAGATTAATATTTGGAATATTGAGTTCATCTAAATATTTCTTACATATGTTTAAACCTTTAAATCCAATCAAAGTTTTTTAATTATATTGAACGTGTGATTTATGAAATTCTAGTTTTTTATTTTTTTAAAGAACATAGTGAAATGTTCGCAGTAATAAACTAATTTGCTATAAAGTTAACATTGTTATTTATTCTGATGGAAATTTCCTTCATTTATTATCAGTAGAATATCATTCACACGTATAATTTTTTAAACACAGTTCTCCCATTTTTATAACTTACAGTTAGCCAGGTTTACAAGCTAGTTCCCAAGCTAGGTTTACAAAAGTTTCATAAAAACCCTTCTCATTACGTGAACACATAAATCATTATAAGTATTTTACATCTTCAACTCCGCTTATTTCATTCTAAATCGTCACTGAATAAAACAACAGATGAATATCAATTCAATTCAATTTCAAATTCGGCGCTTTTTCAAGAACAATTTTTTTAATCGCGAAATTTAATCCGGAGAGTAGGTGGACAGGGGTCGTTATTGCTCAACATAAAAACAATTTAGACGGCTTTATCTGCCAAACCTTTATACGTTAAAAAAGGGCAAAAAATAACGAAGCAGTAATGGCTTTATACGTGGACATCGTTAATCTAAATCTAGGTGGAAAACCCAACAACAGTGGCCAGACAAGCCATTCACCTTCAAAAAATACAACGAGAGTTATGTTCGTTGGCATCCTTCAAAACATCACGCCAAACCACCAGCAACTCTGATGTGCCTAAAGGCTTCGATGACCCAGAAGTCAGAGCTGATAAGGCACACAGGAATTTCACGCTGCCAACAAATAGTTTTCCCACGAAGAAATCTCTCCTCCGACACGAACATCTTAAAACAATAATGGCCAGGGACACAACGAGCAGGGCTTGTTATTGTAACGCATTAGCAGTTTCCACGAAGCACGAAATATAGTACAACCGACGAGGTCCCACCCACGAATATCATGTGGGGAAAAGAGTTTAAAATCGTGTAATAAACGATTTTACAAAAAAAAAATAATAATAATAAAATCTTAGAAGGATGTTAAGGAGAATGTAGCATGTTCAGTTAGTCAGGGTTTCCCCAGGGATGAAATTTTCAACTCCACTCACTTATCCTCGACTTTTACAAGTTTTAAAACAGATTTAACTGACCAATCGGTTCCCCATAAATGGCATTTTTAATTTCTCTGCATTTTCACTGACTTTTCCAGGTTTTAAAAACTTTCCCTGACCACTAAAAATGCAAAAATAGATATATACCAATGTAAGGGTTGCTATTTTATTGTTCATTTAACGTAAACAGTATATGTAACACAGGAGCTGTAACAGGAGATGTTCAAAAGTAAACTGCAAATAGAGGTTAGTTTATTAATTCCTAATTTTATCATGAATTTCTTCCACTTTTTATTTTTTGCATTAACCAATAATTACCTACGTAAAATGTGTTAATGGCATGTTGAATTTCCCACACTTTTTGAAAGTAAATTCATTTTACCAGACTTGTCCCTAACTTTTCTAGGCCTTGCCATTTTCTATTTCCCCAGGTTTTCCAAGTCTGGGGGAAAAGTCTATTTCAGAGTTATTCAATATAGGATTTCTTTTTTAAATATTGAGTAAGATCCTCATGAGATTCCTAATCCGACTCTTGTGGGTGTATTTACAATGGATATAGGAATACTTTCAAGAAGAATTTCGTGTTTCTTTTACAGCTGTTTTCTCAAGATGTGCTATTAAACCAGCCACAATAGCTTTTACTACGTCAAAGGAGATTCAATTCAGTCTATAACCGACAAAATGATTCGAGAAAAATTAGTTTTTAACATTTCAAAAATTGTGCATTTCCAGGCCTGTTTCAAAATAAGCCCATTTTCCCAGACGTGTCCCGAGATTTTACAGGCCTTTTCAAATTCACGACATATTTCAGGTTTATAAGGTTACCAAGAAACCAATCAATATTCTAAAGGTTTCTTTGCTGAAGGACATGCTTACAGAAAAAAAATTGAAAACGAAAATTGTCTAGATGCAGCAGTACTGTGCACTTTATTATTTTCAGTAAATAAAGTTCGGTAAGTTGTATTTGATTCTCCTCTTTAAATCCCTTTCTGATAATTTCATTTCAGTTATCCAGAAAAACGTCTGAATGCTAACAGCAAGAAATAACTTTTCTAAGCATGCCTTTACTCTAAATTATCTACATGTACATGTACCTTACTTTCGCTGTTTCTGACCGACATCCTCTACAATGAAACACGAAACTTGTGTACATTTCAATTAAACATGTAGGCTGTATTTTTAGACCTTCAAGTGAAAATCACTGAAAAAATAAAAATTAACTAAAAACGACATTTGATGGTAGTTAAACTTCGTGTGGTCAGACAGCAGGAATGCTCATTG
>JAQGAF010000535.1:0-48551 GCA_034687865.1 Kryphioiulus occultus | reverse complement strand
AACTGCTGAATTCTAATTTTTGGGTTGATGGATTACACCCCCCTACCACATGGTATTCATTTACTGATTGTAGGGTAGTGAGTTGAATTGAATTGAATTGACTTAGGTGCCAAAACCCCATATTAAGAAGGGGTTTTTCCGTACCACCCTTATAAGAGGGTTGAAAGTGGGGATAAATGTATCTCGCATACTAACAGGACTAGGACATTAAAAAAAAAGATCTCATGTAAAATGTCAGAGAATGTCACCGAAATCGAGCTTGAGGATTTGAGTGGGAACCCTGCAGAAATAAAAACGTCAATTCACGCTATACTATTGTAGGATGTTGCAAGTTTAGAACATGATTCAACAAAAAGGTGAATTTAAACAATTAGATACAGATTAAGTTGACTCGTTACATTGGGCCCATGTTTAACGCTGTCATTTATCCTACATTTTATTTATGTCAGAGAGGAGTTTGCTCTTTGCCTAGGATCCAACAGCTTAACCCGATGGTTGAAGTGACTGTGGACACCGATAAAGTCGAGGACAAGCCTGACGATTTCTTTTTAAAATTTGACGTGGTTTGCCTAACTTCATGTTCGAGCAAGGTGGCAACTTGTGTCAATCACCTGTGTCATAAAAACAACATCAAATTCTTTAGCGGAGATGTCAGTGGCTTCTTCGGTTACATGTTTTCAGATTTGGGAGAACACGAATTTGCAGAGTAAGAAAATTGTTTTCTTGGCGATGAACTAATGTGCGTAGAGTGACTATGACAACTCGTGCGTGTTCACATTGTTTTAATATCAAGTTTGTGTTATGACTTAGGGAGGTGAAGCAAAATTCTGCAAAAACAGAAAATAAAAATGGCTCCCCAGTTACTAAGAAGGCCAAATCTGAAATCAGTACAAAAATGGTTAAAAAGGTAAACCCCGTGTTCGTTTGAAGATTGCTGTGTAAATTATTTTCTTCACTAATTTATTTCCATTTGTCAGACTGCATCCTTTGTACCATTGGAAACTGCTTATAACGTTGATTGGACTTCACCGGCCAATAAAGCTCGAGTGAAGCGGCTAGCCAACTCCTATTTCATCATGAAAAGTAATTTTACGTTTAATATAAATCTTGAATTTCGTAAGGCAAATTCTCAGAGCTTCGCATCTAATTTTTAAATTTGTCTATGCAGTTATCGATGATTTTGGTAATCAGTTTGGAAGAAAGCCGCTTTTGTCCTCAAAAAATGAGGATGTTGAGGCCCTGATGAAAATTTTGGATGGTCTTTCTGAAAGAATTTCTTTGGAAAACGTTGAAAAAGCATTTGCAAGGTTAGTACATTCAAGGATTGCTAAAACAAATCTTGTTATACGGTATGTCTGAATATCATATTTATTTCTGCATTGACTTTTCTTTCTTCCTAGGAATTGTTTTTCCGAATTGAGCCCCGTTTGCGCAATTGTGGGAGGTGTTTTAGCACAAGAAATCGTGAAGGTAAGCTTTGCTGGGTTGAACCTTTCTACTTTTGGGGAAAAATGCGTTTTGCATGATAAACGAGAGAAAAATACTTAGTTTTACTTAACAGATTAATGTTGAAAAATTCTCTCATTGTTCTTTAGGCTGTGTCCCTCAGAGATCGACCTCACAATAACTTCTTCTTTTATAACGGTCTAACGGGAAATGGTGTCGTGGAAAACATCACGGGCTGAACGGTCAGCCATCTGTCTAACCTATCCTCGTTTCATGTAAGAAATACCTGACCAAGTTGAGGCAGGAATACTGGTATAATCTGTTTTTAAGATGTTTGGTTGCAGTCGTGTTATTCTTGATGGAAAATATTCGTAAAGTCTTGCGAATAGTCTAACAGAATAGAAATGTTTTCTGTTTACCATTGATCGGCAGCATTAGTTTCAAACCTCCTTTACATTGACAACTAAACTTTTTGAAACTCTTTAAATAGCTTGTTTCTTTCTAAAACCATTTCCATATATGGGCTTTATGATCTTGTCCCATTTATTTTGCTGTGCTTTTATCTTTCTAAGAGCAAAAAATACCGTAAAGATACAATAAATCTGAAAACGTTACTTTTCCTATTTATCAGTATAATTTTGTTCGTTACCTTGTGGGTGTGAAGATTGTCCTGATGTGATATCCAGCCTGATGATATTATTAAATGTTTGTGGTATGCTGATGAAACAGTTTGCTACGAGCGACTTCAGGAACAATTTATTAAGTTTCTCTACTTAATCATAATTACATTTACATATGCATTTAAATAGCACTCTGAATATATTTCTGATCGTGAATAGATAAACAATGAGCACATGCAGTATATTGAAGAAGAGTTAATTAACTGGTAGCACCTATGGGTCGTGTGTTGGGCAGATGGAAAGGTCAGAACGAAAACTGTAGGAACAGTGACCTGCATCTAAGGTGACCTTAGTGAAAAATTCATACTTGCTATGCTAAAAATTGAGACCCACCCCAAACATGTTGGCTTTATCATGCAAACGTTAAACTTTAAACCATATGAGCAAAAACCGATGATAATTCTAGATCGATGAACAGTGTTCATATTTTATTATTGGTTTCAAGAGCTGCCTTTAAAATTTATTGTTGTAGAAATGTCTCAGCAAGTCAAACAATAGCCATTTGAATGGTTTCAATAGAAGAAAAATAAATCATTGTCGTTGTCATGGTAAATTTAGGTTTACACTATATTACCAAACGTAATATAACATTAGTATTTAACTCTGTTGTAAGTATAACTCCGTATACTGTACATGTAAAAAGCTTTACATAACATGTTATACAGCAAAGTTACACAACCTGCTTGACAATGAGAAGGGAAAATGCTTTAAACATGATGTTTTTCGTGATAAACCAGGTTATGTTACCCATCATGTGTCGGTAATCATCAAAGATCTTTGCAAAAGTGATGTATAACATGTTTTAGTGAGTCTACATGCTTAAACTTGTTGTAAAACGTCCACTCCATTAGTTGGGTCACTACGAAGATGTTTAATCACAGTTTTTCTTCTCACTTTGTTACATAAAATTAATGCAGAAAAAGTGTACCATCCATAACATGTTATACTGTATACATGTGCATGTATGTCAAAATGCACTACAAAGTTAAAATCTAATTTGTTATATTAAAACGTTTTTATATAGTATATACCAAGCTTTATAACGAAACATAACGCATAACCTGCATTATCATCAGAAAAATGCTACATACAGTACATGTAATATAACATCATTCTTCCCATATCAACAAGTTGCATAACTTTGCTGTATAACACGTTTTGTTATGCGGTGTAAACGCAGCTTAATTTATCTGCTCTGCGACTTCATCTTTAAATGACTGTGTGACATGCTACGGGTATTCAGTATGTGCGCGTTGCAGGAATTAGTGCGATTTTTAATTAATTTTCAAAGCATTTTTTGGTAATTCCAGATTGCCAAAAAAAAATGGACGTTTATGAGTTGCCCCTGTAGGATTATTTCCCGTGAGCCCCTGCGATAATAATGGCTGCCTCGGAGCCGCTATTGGTGGATCTTGGTCACCTGATCGTGACGTCACCGTGTTCGTCTTCCTTTTTTCGTTGTTCAAGATGAAAGTTGTTCATGCGATGGTTACTGGAGCGAAGATTTTGCCGAATTTATTAAGTTTTTGAGTGAGTACGAACACTTTAATGTCTCTGAAGCATAGTTCGTAATGTTAGGACTGAGCAGAGAACATTTTGAACGTATATACGACCCCAAAATCTGCTTGAAATGGGGTTTACTCAGCCGTTATTTCCAACGTTTTCACGAGGAAGCGTTCCATGTTCTAGAATCCATGTTGATTTTGAAAATTCATACATGTAGTTTAAATTCGAATTTACTACAGTGTGTCATGGGTTGAGTTTGTTGAATTCGTGGCCTCTACACTCTTTTTAACCTTATGAACTTTCTTTCATTCTTACTCTTCTGATTGTAATTACCATGTGTATAATTATTGCTGGCGAAAGCGCAGAAAGGCAAAAGTAAACCATTGCTGTTGGTTAGCATTGAAAGTGACAATATTTTAATCATTACAATTAATAATTGCATACATCAGCGACTCTTAAATAGCTTAAAATTGGTAAATGCGAAATCTCCAGTATACTATAGTACAGTTTACATTTCGTTGTGTATTTGTTGTAGTTACGGAAACAAAATGGAAGAGGTAGAGAAGGGCGAAAAAGGTGACGAGAATTGGGCGTACACTTTGAAATCTGTAATTCACACTAGTCTACATGGGAAAGTGGATTTTTTTTCTTCTAGCATTAAAAACGTGAATTAATTTGCTGCTTGGTTTACGTCGGACGTCACATTGTGCAATCTCGAATTGTTGACTAACTCTGTGGTTATTGGGGAAAGTGGATATTTAATTGGCTAGCTGTAATCTGAACAGAAAC
The DNA here is from genome assembly GCA_034687865.1 of Kryphioiulus occultus. Taxonomy (NCBI): domain Eukaryota; kingdom Metazoa; phylum Arthropoda; class Diplopoda; order Julida; family Julidae; genus Kryphioiulus; species Kryphioiulus occultus. Next base: position 44,130 of record JAQGAF010000535.1, on the reverse strand, counting down.
GCGTTTGTCCTATAAGTTGACCCCGGTGACCCGCAGGACATGTTCTGTTTTATTAATGGCGAATTGCGTTAAACACTGATTAGTGTAATCGATAGCTATCTCGTAAAGATTACAGAATTCAAGCAGTTTTTACTTCTGAACTTGGCATCTAGCATTTTGTTACAATTTGCTGTTCTCAGTTTTAATGGCATTCAAAATTTGCACCAATTTTGGGATAAATAAAACTGCGTACTTCGTTTTATGATGGATTTTGAGAAAAATCCCTCCACGTTAAACAATTTTTCTAGAAATTATTTTTTGCTTATTTTTAATTTTTAAAAACTCATTCAAGGTAGTTCACATCCCCCAACCATTAGCTTTTTTAAATGCTCCCATTATTCCACCATTCTTCGTTGCCGTACAACGTTTCCGTAAAAATTAAAAACTTTAATGCAAAATGCAAATTGAGAATAAGTCACTAAAACTTTCAATTTCGACTTGGAAATTCTCATAAATTTTTTGTACCAAAATCTTGGTATAAAGTTTTTGACTTCTGTCGCATTTTTATCGATTAAAAAGGCAATTTTTTAAGTCAAAACATGTTCAACGTGCTAAGAAACTTTCAACTTTACGTAAAAACTCTCATATTGTTACCAAAACAAGTTGAAAGTTTCTAAGCACGTTGACAATTTTTTGACTTCTCTATTGATTTAAAAAATATGAAAATTGAGAATTCACAACTTTCAATGACGAAATTCAGTGTACATGTACGTAGAAATTCTGATAGTTTTCTGCCAACATCTTTCAATAACTTTAATCTTTTTATACATTTCTTCTCTTTTAGCCTAATATTTATTTCGTGAAAGCCCTCTTGTTTCTTCCATTCTTGTCTGATTGAATTTCGTTTACACTAATCTGAGTTTAGCCCAACCCGCCATTAAACTACTGGAAATGACGAATGTTTCGTCACGACTTTATTATAACTTCAGGTTTATGATTGACAAGAACAATCAAGCGCCATTTTGAACTGAATTTGAGTTGACCAACCCATGGCTGTGAGGTGCTACCATTTCGGGTCTAGATAAAGCAACACGCACATACATACATCAACTTACACACCATTGGGGTCTCTGGGCATTTTTCTTAAAAATTAAACGAACGAAATACACAGCAAAACGATTTCATTCTGGCGAGCTTCGATTCGTAACATTTGTTTCAAATATACCTTATAAGTGGGACTGCGATCGTATTCACTGACCGAAATATACTGGCAACTTGGACAATGTTTTTTGCATCACCCTGTATTGCTCGCCATTTTGGCAATATTTTTAGGATAATTATGACCCAAAATAGTGAACAATAACGTGCAATTCAAAAAGGTATTTACACTCCTGACGCTTGCTAACGCCTGAAAGTCTGAAACCCTGAACAGTACACGTATCTGACCGATGGTCCACTCCAAATCAAAGAACGCCCTAAAATGGATGCATTTTAGCCAAAATTGTCACAAACTTGCTCATAAACTAAGCAGTATAGCGAGTAGGCTTACGTGCACGTGATATGCATCATTGGTTTAATAGGAAAACTATCGATGTATTTACACACTGTTGATGCAGGAAGGTGTTTTATATAAAGTGCCACCAGGGGAGCCCTATTGCAAAATGGCGACTGCTAGGTGTGAGGCGTACTTGGAACAGGCCTTAAAGCCACCATTTTAAAACTTTGGTGAAAATGTAGCTATGAAACAAACAAAAACGAGGACATTTGCCTGTTTTTCTTCATATGTTTTGTTTTCTGGCTAATGCTGATACCAATACGACCGTAAAAATAACAGAAAAAGCGAAAAATGAACGAATTTGTTTTTGAATGACAATACTTTCAACCCAAACTTGGGATAAATGTCAGTATTCGGAAACTGCAGGAACGTTATTACCGAGTCAAAGACCCATCGAGTCTTACACCTTACAAGGGTCCTTAACCGTGATAACAGCGCCAGCGCTGCTCGGCATACAGTATGCGTGCGGTCATGACTGTAAATCAAATGTTTTAGAAAGATTTAAAATTTTCGTTCAGTACTTCAGGTGTCCCAGCTCACCTGCCCATTGACATGGCTAGAGGAAAGAGCATAATAAAAAAACACCTCACCTAAGAACGTTCTTTGATTTCGAGTCCCATGTGCGGAATATGCTCTCGCGGCGTCGGCCAATCTTAAAAATACATTGATTGTAAATGTGCATTATCTAACGATGAATAATTAAGACAGGGAGGGTGTGGGACGAGGGGTAAGGGGGTAAGTTGTCACCCGTCAAAATATCGTTGAGCGATTTTTTTCAAACACGGATACAAATATAACGTTGTTCTACGGCGCTTCTTGTTTTTTCCGTGCCCTATATGCCGAGCCGGCTCCATGAAGTGCACCTCGTAGCACCGTCATCGTTTTATTTTTATTTTATTTTTTTCTTCACATATATTTTCTCAGCTTTCTTCCAGACGAGCCCGGACAAGTCCGAGAGATGGACCGTGAGTCGCGAGCGCCACCTGGGTGCGTGCGAGCGACGGCAAAAGTGGCTTTGATATTCGGATTGTGCTGCGCGACATCGGTTATAATAATTTTTTTGTTAGACGCGAGGATATTAGCTGCCCTAGGAGGAGTGATGCCCGTATCACGCCGCAAACTCTTCCGGTCAGCGAAGCCTGGCCACTAACCGGGGATCGAAGCAACCGCGGCACCGCACGGATCACGCTGCTGACCACCTACAACCGGTCATCTGCACGTTCTGCTTCCGGTCTTGCTCTGGTCTGCTAACTGGACCCAGCACCCCTGGCGGTGGCCAAAGGGTCACAATGGCGCTGCAGCTCGTGGACGCCCTCTGCAGGAAATGCTTCCCTGGCAGACGTCACTGCCGCCTTCGCCCCGCAGCCGGGTACGAAACCCGCTGCGAGGCAGGAGAGAAAAAAACGCGGGGTGGAGCCACTGTCGTCGGCCCCAGTCCCCATCGGCTCAACAGTCCACGTGCTTGCCGGCCACGTACTGGTCCTTTTTGGCACTAGGGGGCGTCAGGTAAACCGAGCCGCCGTACTCGTCGTACACGAAGTATTGCTTCTGAGATTGCTGCTGCTGCTGGCCCGGATCCCCCAGGTTGCGCCCAACGCTGAGCATGGGCGACTTGTCGGGGGCGCCGCTGGGCACCTCCCGCGGCTTCCACACGGGACTGCCCGCCGGCGGGTCCTTCTGCGGCTGGTAGTTGGTCGGCGGGTTGCTGGACTGGATGAGCTTAGCGGCGGTGCTGCCGGTGCTGCCCGTGGACAGCGTGGACGTGGTGCTCAGGCTCAGGTGGTTGGGCGTCCGCCCCAGCATGGGCTTGTGCGCAAAGTCCTTCTCGGACTTATCCGACTTGTCCGAATGCGAGTCGCGGTGCATCAGGTGGCCGTTGTTGCCGTTGACGTTGCCGCCGCCATTGGTGACGCTGCCGTTGCCGTTGCTCATGTTGTTGTTGCTTAGGTCCTTCATGGAGCCGCCGGCCAGTCCCGGACCCCCCTCGTCGATGCACTCGCCGAGCGTCTTACTTCGCGTCCGGAAGTTTTGGTCGACATTGTCGTACGTTTCTAAACACGCATCGTTCGCAATGTTTCCGGCTGAGTGACGCTGTGGACCCTTGGGCGGCTTTTTTTTATTACTGAGGGTGCGAGCCATGGACGCGGCGTCTCCGGCCACCCGGCGCATGGCCGAGGCCGAGGGACCGCCGAGGACCCCACCGCCGCCGTAGCGCTCGCTGCGGGACACCGGCTTGTTGGCGGGGATGCTCATGTTACGGACGCTCTCCCGGATGATCTGCCGGATCGTCTTCAGGAACGAGTTGCGGAACTCGCCAGTGCTGGAATGGGAAAAAAAAATAGGATGTCAGGTATGGCAACTGTTCGGGTAATGCGGTAAAGTGGTACGGACAAAAACAGAACAGTTGCACCAGTCTCGCATGATCCGCATGTGGTGAGAACTGGATGTTAGCAATTGCTTGTCAGACATCACTTCCGTATCTTTGATGACAGTAGGGTACATGTACTGAGTTGATTTGAATTGAATAGCCGTCCACATGCGGTGGACTTTTTGCATGCATGGCTCTTGAGGCACTCCAACTAATTGGTCTTTGCTCAGGGTGTCTATCAGTCACGGAAAGTCATGAAATTAACATTAGGGTCATGGAATTTATGCTTTACATTGATTCATAAAATAAAAATTTGGGTTGTTTTATTATTTGTCATTTAGCTTCACATAATTTTTGGCCTATGGCGTCTTTTGGTAAATGGCCTCATCACTATTATAGCCTGATAAAGGATGTTTCTGGAAATCACTATTTAGTGATGACATAAAACTCGAACGGCATTGCACAACGTTTGAAATTCATGAAAAAGACATTGAAAACTCATGGAATTTGCAATACCAAAGCCAGTAGACTCCCCGTATCCCCTCCGGTGCAGACAGTCCAGGTCGAAGATTTTTGTTACATTAGAAAACAAAATGCTACAAGTAATTGTCTGACTCGAATTGTTCCTATGTCTGCGCAAAGGGGTTGTGACCAACCAAGCACAACCAGACCCATCATTTCCCAAGTGAATAACGAGTAAGATGGCTGTCCTACCTGTTCGACAGGTGATAAGTCTTTTCGGATCTTCGATGGACGTGCGACTTGAGGTGAATCAGCTCCCACATGAAGTGCGAGTCCACGTCCCTCAGGCTGCTTGCCCTCACTTGCACTTCGGTTACCGGTATCAAAACCTGGTAGCGGATGATCTCCACTTCGGAATGGTTGGCCTTGCTCGATCCACCCTGTGAACAGAACCGATGCGTCAGTTAATGGGACTTTGAGAAATAATTCATCTAATGGCACATGGCCCAGATTCGTTCAGTCGTTTTGGTTCGATTGGATTTTGGCCATGAGCTCACCATGAGCTTCTTCTTCTGCCGGATGCGCTCCTTGCACAGAAATACGACGGCCGTCTTGAACACAAAACACATGGCGTGCAGCTCCAGCCCCTTCTTGATCTTGCCCAGAAATTCAGCAATGTTGAGCCACTCGATGCCACCGTAGTAGAGCAGCTCCCCAGGGCTGAGGTCCACGTGCTGGCCCAAAACAACCCCCCACAACATCGGGAATGAAATTCCAGTTGATAACGGTGTCTCTGAGCATTCAATTCTCAGAGAATTTGTGAAAACTCGTAATCAGAGAAAAAAACACGACAGTAATCATTACATTTCCCGATACCTGTTTGGATACTCTCATGTGCTGCCGGAACAGGTGGTCGAAGATGGCGCCGTACTCTTCGTGGATACGCTGCATCTCGTTGATGTGCTCGGCCACCTTCTCCATGCCCTTAAGGGCCTCTGTGGTTTACGAAAAAAATGGGTTACATGTAGGTCATCGGTCTGTACTTAGTCTTAACTAATATGGGGAAAATGCCAAAATGACACCCAACCTGCGAGGTGAGCATGCTCTTCGGACTGCGCATCGGTCAAGTTCTTCAGCTGCTGGAGGAGGAGCGGGTATTTCAGGATGCGCTGGATTGGCTTGATCAGATAGGACTCTAGCGTGGACGAATGCTGTTGCTTCGGGTTGCGGGACTGGAGGAATTCTTGCAAGGATTGGTTCCCTTCGTCTGAAAACATGATGAAATTCAGTGAGAGCCGAATGTATTGCCATGGGTCCCACTTCAGAATGAATTGTCCACTTACTCGGATGCAGTACTTTCTGTGCTTTGGAATGACTAGCGCAAAATGAACTGTACAATTTGAAATTATTGGCATAGTACAGGAAGGATCTGCCCAACGAAAACAGCACGTTCTATACAGAGGAGAAAAATGGAGAAAAAAGAGCTGTTAGGACCTAACGGCTCGAGAACTTGTGTAAATGCAACAAGGTCTCTGGGAGCAAGCAAGCATTTCGCTATAAATAATCCATCAGAGTTGCTAAAAATCGGCATATTGGCAAATGCCGTCTTCCTACCTTGAACTGGTGGACGTGGTCGTACATGTTGAACTCCGGCTCCAATTCCAGAGCATCTTCGAGACTCTGGAGGAAGACCCGCTGGAAAGCCACAATCTCCTGGATGTTCCCGAAAAGGGCGTTGATCTCCGCATTCGACAGAAACGTCTCCTTTTTCAGAGGCTCCAGGTAGTATTCCAACAGGTTGTTGAGGTGCTGAGGAGAAATTTGTTATGCTTACGGATTTCTAGAGAAAATACTGCTGGAGTGCAGAAATACTGCGTGGTAGTTGAAGTCTAAATCCTCACCTTGACATAGGTACGTTCTGTGTCGATCAGCTCCATGACCACTTTTCTCAACTTCTCGGCATCGGTCAGCTGACGCCCGAGGGTGAACGGGATAGCCGGAGGAGTTGTCGAGGGCGGGGGTGGACTAGGCTTGCGAAGATCGGGCAGCGGCGAACGGCAGTACTCGGTGGTCACCTGTTCAGCAGTCTAACGGAAATGACAGAAAAGAAAAATTAAGTTGGAACAAGATAACCGTGTCCACGACTGCTGACTACTGACCTTCAGAAGAGTTTCGATTTGCTCCGAGGAGGTGTTTGGCGGTTCGATTTCTGCCGAAGACTGCTTGGACGATAAGCTTCGGGACTTTCGGTCCAGAAGACGCTCTTGATCTGATATTTATGAAAGCTGTTGAGCCCAGTGCACAAGACATTTCAAAAGGTATTCTTGAATTGATATACTCACTCCATGCAGGTGCCGGGACGATGAGTCCAGTAATCATTTCCTCGCTGAGGGCCGGATCGCTAGGGGGTGGCGGACACACCAGCTGGTCAATGTAGTCGTCCGTGGTCTTCATCAGGCTGGTGAACTCCGGTGGCTCGGTGCGGCACGAGCGCATCATCATGCAGAGCGACAGCTCCTCCTGGAGGACGCTCTCGATGTACATCATGTCGAGGTCGCTGACTATTGCTCCGTTGATCACCATTATTTCATCCCCCTTGATGATGCCTAAGTGGGAAAACAAGCCGATGTGAAAACTGGATCTGCACCATCAGTCATTGTCCAACGAGCTATGGGCAATGACGGACCTTGCTGCATGGCTAGGCTGCGGTCCTCCACTCGGCTGACCATTACGCAGAGCTCATCGTTCCGTTCGGCATTTTCGACCAGCTCGGCCTCCACGCTGAATCCCCACATCTGGTCAAGGGTGCTCCTGGACAGCTCGACTTGGTACAGGATCTTGGCGCACACTTCCACTGCGCTGTAGCTCTGCAAAGAAACCATGTGATGATTCCCTTCGAGTAACACCATCTGTTGGCTATGGTATCTCGTGTGACGTAGACTTACAAGATTCTCCAAGAGGTCGCTCCGGTGTGGCACGAAGTATTCGTCCATGTCTTTGGTGCTGTACAGTCTCAGGAAGTGGTCACTGGGGATAAGCTGCTTCTTGCTGCAGGACACGATGAGCAGCTCTTCGGCCAACATGCCCTCTTTGACATACACAGTGGCAGACTATGTATAAAAAATATCACGATATGTTTTTAAATGATTAGAAATGGGTCATGGTAGAAATTGCGGTGCAGGACACCATCGCAGTGTAGCGAGCACTTACTCGGCTATCGGGGAGCATCACTTTCTGAGGCTTTTCCGTCAGCCCCGGAAGGTCTTGAGTCCCTCCCGTGCTCAAGTTCAGCGAGCGTCGACTACTGGATAAATGGAAAGGAAAAAAACCCGAAATCATAAGTCCCAAAACTATGCTAGGACCAACCTCTGAGCGAAAGCTTTCCTTACCTTCCACTGTTGGAGCGGGACAAGATGGCGGACGTCCTCCGCTTGGTGGCGCCACGTCCAGCCAGCAGGTTGTTCAGCAACGAAGGGCTTCGGGCGGACACGTAAGCGTGAAACGAAGAGACAGTGAACACTCCCAAGCGATTCAATGTGTTCTTGGTGCCTCTGGATACATGAGCCAGCAGGTTCTAGAGGTGAGGAATAACACTTATCAGTGCCATCTATCGACGGTGCTCCGGTCCGTCAATGGCCATTCTATGTTGAAAACACCGGTTCTCCCCACATGAACCAAGTCTGTCAGTTGTCATACTACAATGAAACACTTCTAAGTTGGACACCTACCGTATGATGCATACTAAGCGTCCGAGTTAGAGAGTTTGCTAAGATTTGGTAAAAAAGTTGACACTACAAATAAATAAAACTCATCGGCACCATATACCGACTGTGCACCGGTCTGTCAATGGCCATTCTACGTTGAAAACACTAGTCCGTTTAGTAAATCTAATTAGTCAACATGAGGGGTCACGTGGTCAATGCTTTTTTATGATCCCATGCTGGAAAACTCAAGCCCCAATCGTCTGATGACGTAGACTTTTCTCCAACATGACTGGGGTTCTCACCAAAGAGGTGTCACAAAGTTCATTTTGCGAAAACGAGACATTTAAGTCAATGCGGCAATACATTTTTGTCCCACATGAAAGAGTTGAAAAAGAGTTGAAAGAGTTTCATGAGAGCATGAAACGGTGACCCACTTGGAGGGGTTGTCACTAATATTTATCCAAGGACACATCTAGTGCAGGTAAACTGTCAAACATAATTAGGTGTCCGACTTATACAGGTGTCAAACTAGAGAGGTTTTACTGTACGTTGAAAACACCAGTTCTCTTCCATGCTCCCATGCTCGATTTAGTCTCACCATGAGATGACCTACCTTCGGATTGGGCAGCTCGGTGTTCTGCAGGGAGGCCATGTAGCAGCGGATTCGGAACTGCTCGCAGTGGAGCCGCTCCAGGTTCTCCTCCCATTGGTTGATCTGGTTGAGCAGCGTCTGCCGGCTGTCCACATCCGACACGACGGTCAGCTGGAGATCGGCCATGTGCCGCATCTTGCTGTCCTGCAAGTTTGACAAGCCAATGTGAAGTCAAGAATGTTTCCGCAATGCCGATGCCCATCGGTGATGCCAATGGCTTTCGGAGCATGTAAGATGGCATCGGATGCCGAGACTTACCGATTCAATTTCCTTTTCCAGTCGGTAAATTTCCTCCTGCAGCAAATGCAAGGTTCCAGTCTTGCCGCGGTGCCTGGCAAATGCCGCAGCGCAAGCCGAATGAATGCTGTTCACCCAGTTTTCAAGCTCCACCTGACACGGGGCCTATACGTGTTTGGAAAAGTCAGCGTTAGTTCGGAGATGCCTGTCCAATGGGTGTCGAACGGACTCTTTGGATACTCAACCTGAAACAAGTACGCGTCTCCGAAAGCGGTGCTCAGGCAGAAGATGTACTCCCGCTTGGGGTGCTCCGGTATGGGCTGCATAATGGCGCCATCTACGATGATTAGGTGCTTTGGGGTGTTGTCGATGGCCCTTCCTTCGCGGTTGTCGCACGGATAGAACAGAAGTGTGGTGCCCTTAAGGCACACCCAGTAGCCCTTCCAGCCCCGCTTACGTGCCAGCTCCACCTGGTGTTTCTTCCTCAGAAGCCACTTCTTCACACTCAAAAATCTGGTTGTCATGAAAAATGAGAAAATTAGAAATCGAGGATAATGTTCACCATTTAAACCAATTGTCTGTAAAGGTTAAAATACACCCCAGCTTCTCTGGGTCTTTCATTACCCAAAACCACTAGAAAGTGGTTGTACCCAAAAACTGCTTACAGAAAGTCCCTTTTGCCCAAATTAAGGTAAAATTATATTATCAGATAAATGATTTAATCCAGAAAGTACTCTGAAGGATTGTGCACTTGTATTATAAATTATAATGTGTGCTCTTAGGGTGTCATTTAAAAAAACACTTTTACCCAATTTTGGGCAATTTACCCAGGTGTGGGAAGCTGAGAAGTACAACTAGTGCACATCTTATTCTGCAAAGTGTGCAATTTGTGAAAAACAGGGTGGTAAAAATGCAGCTGTAAAACTAATTGATACAGTTAATATAGAATAGCTGATAGCTGTTAAATGTTGAACAACTGAAAATGTTGCTTGAAAAGTTGATAGTTTTAAACATGATGAAAAGTTGAAAATGTGGCACCCACAGAACATTTCTTATAAAATAAATTGAAAAAGTTGTAAATGTTGCTGGAAAATTCACTAAATATAATTCTTGTAAAATACTGATGAAAATGTTACTTGAAAAGCTGACAGCTTTAAAGATATTGAACCCAATAATTATATTTCTTTCAAAATACTGTTGAAAAATGTTACTTGAAAAGTTGATAGTTTTAAAAGATGTCGAACGCCCCTTTAAAACTATCAAGTTTTCAAGTAACATTTTCAACAGTATTTTATGAGAAAATTATACTTAGTGGGTTCGTCATCTATAAAACTATCGACTGTTCAAGTAAATAATTCAACAGTATTTTATAAGAATTATATTCAGTGGGTTCAAAATTTGCAGCTTTTTCAACTGTATTTTATAAGAATTGTTTTGTGGGTGCCACATTTTTCATTATTTTCAACTTATCAACTGTGTATTTTATTTAGGGGTTTTAAATTAAAGCGCAACTGTGAATTGTGTAGAACATTCATTCGCGAGAAATAGAGATTTTCTTAAAGAAAGTATTGGAAAGCTTAAAGAAATGCACTGTACTAGAATTAGAGGACCCTGCATGGACGTTTTGAGATGCCAACAGTTTGCGCCACCTGTGTCCGTTTGCGGAAACAGTGAATGTACCTTAATAGTTATTTTTAATTACCCTGCCTTCCTAACCGCTCCAGTGCAATTAAAGGTGGACGATGAGACCACACTGATGCGGCTTTTGTAGGGCGAATTGTGGCTCGATTCAACGTCATCTTCGTCGCTAATGGCAGTGGTCAGCGACATACGCTCATCGTCAGAAATCTAGATAAAAAAATACAAAAGAACAATAACATGACCACATGATCAAAGATGATGGCGTACAATGATGGTTCGCCATTTGTTTTCATCCAGCCTTGTCTAGTACACAACTTAACTAGATTGGTTTGCCATATTAATAACATGATGGGTACAGCCCATGTTACATCATTCAATTTTACACCATCCATATACCGATAATTGTAGTCTAGACAGTGTTAAGAAAATACAGGGTGATCGAAAGGTCCTACCCTCATTACGAAGCAACTCCAAGATGTCATTATAAATGAAAGGTATAAAATTCCAATAAAGCTAGAATGTACAAAAGGTGTAAAGAGTCAATTCCAGATGGTGTGTAGCTGTATATGAAACGTATCTGTATGGCGAGCGTTTTCATTATCTTATCCAACTCGTTTACATAAATAGGGTTCCCCAGATCGTCAAATGTCAGGGAAATTGAAAATGTCAGGAAAAATTAACGGATTTCATCTGAAAAAGCCAGGGAAAGTCAACACGTGCGGTACATTTTAAATAGCTAGTTATTGGTGAAATCAAAAAAATAAGCAATTCTTAGGAAGAAATTAATATTAAATGGCAATATTGTCATTTTTTTTTCTTTTCGTTGATTCACAAAATAAAAATTTGGGTTTAAATTCTGCGTTTGTCACCAATTTTCGCAAAAAAAAAAAAATCGCTTACGGCGTGTTTTGGCCAATAATATTGCTCAGCAGTGGTAGATATTGTTTCTGAAAATCGCTATTTACATACATAATAGGCATGGAAAATTGTTTTAGGTCATGAAAAAGTCATGGAATTTGCAATACCAAATCCAGTAGACAGCCTGCATTTTTGTACAAATCTTGTATCCACTGTAATAGGATGTCCAAGAGGGGGGTAGGTGTTGTCCAATTCGGACCCAAAAGGATTGGAGGAGGTCAGGGGTCACAAGTCTACTCATTGATGTCTACACTCCTTTATGCACAGCCCCTTTGTCCAATTTTTAATTCTGTAGCACTACCGGTTTAACACATCTACACATCCAATCCTCCTTAATCCAATGTCAGTTTGGAGGGCCATAACACCCCCAAGGGACCATATCGAAGCTGTCAATTCGTCGCCTGTCATAAAACTGCTGGAATAGAAGTCGACAAACACATTAGCGTTTTATGTCGCATAGATTCGCCATTATGGTCGTAGAGCGTGAAAGCAACGCCTTTTCATCCAAATAGATTTTAATCGCAAATCGGATTTTTCACTCCTTCCCATCAACCCCTTCTTCCTTTACTGTAACCCCCTTTCCCTATTTTTTTTCATCGTTTTCTCTTGGTTCTTTCAATTTCTATGCCATGGCACCTTGAGCTGGCGTATGGGCCTTGGCCAAAAACCCCTTTTTATTTTTTTCTCGTCTTTCTTCGTCGTTTCTTCTTCGTCTTTTCTTATTTCCATCGATCGCAATTTCCTCTCTCCATCGCCCCAACCCGTTTTTTGTCGTCCCAGGTGGCGCTGCTAACCCTTGGCTGGAACCTTGGCGATGACTTCCTTTTCTCCTTTGATCACCTTGAAGATCCAACTGTCCTTAATGACGATGCAACCAATCTACCCTTTCTCACTTCATACTGTACATCGTAGGGGAGATTAGATAGGCAATGTTGGAAAACCTGCAGCACCGCCCTGGTGGCTTGGACCAAAGGTCAGCAGTTAAACATTGAAGGGTTTTGCTACACGTCATAGTCAGTCATACGAAAATGACGGTCACGGTCTTGAAGGTATTTCCAAAGGAACCAAATTCACTGTGTCAGTGAGGGTTTATTGGACTTCATGGGCTTCATGAGGATATTAAATTGCGTCATAGGAACAAATTGAGCAGTTGGACAGTTGGACTTGAGAAGGCAATGACAGTCAGGACACTGGCATGCATGGACACGTTGACATTCTTGAACTCATCAGTGTTGAAAGAAGCAAAACATTGTCATCATTGGGGCTGTTCATAAATGACATCCATCAACAGGTCAACTTTTTGACCTACTAGACTATTCTGATGCATTATCGTAAGAAATGCACAACCCCTCCCTCTTGGACATCGTATCCCAGTACATGTACATACAGCTTTTGGACAAAAACATTCTAAAGAGTTATATCGTTTAATTAATTTCGTGTTTTTTTAATCTCAATAAAGCCTCAGTCCCACTTGGAATTAATTAACTCGCAAAAGTTCTGAAAATTCTCTACTGGAACGTTACGAGCGTATACTATTCGTTTATAATAATTACCCCTGACCTGAAAAACCTGCAATTGTCAGGGAAATTGGAAAGACCTGGAAAAGTCAGGGAAAATGGATTTACTTTGAAAAAGTCAGAGAAATAAGCCTGGAAATGTAACGGAAACTATAGAACAGTGAGAGAAATTATAGAACAGTCGGGGAAATTGTAGAACAGTCAAAAAAAAAATTTACTTCGAATTCAACAAATCGGTAGTATATTTCAGGTAGCTAGTCATGGGTTAGCACAAAAATCAAGAGATGACAAGCTCTTTCCTGATAAGAAATTAACAGTGAGATTGTCAATCTCACTGTTAATTAAAAATTTCCGGTTTGCTAATGAAAATGCATGGTTCGAAACCCCGGACCTGGAAAACCTCGATTTGTCAGGGAAACTGGATATTCCTTGAAAAAGTCAGAGAGCTTCAACGGGCCAATAATACATTTCACATAACTAGTTATTGGCCTGCACAAAAATCTAGGAGTGACTAATGATTAATATTAAAATTGTCAATTTTTTAAAAAAGCTAATCAAAATTTCCTGTTTCCTTCCTTCAATGGCATTTGCTATATTTTTGCATTTTGGGTAGTCAGGAAATTTTGTTTTAAAACCTGGGAAAGTCAGTAAAGTTGCAAATTTTATTTCTGGGGAACCCTGCAGGGGTGCTGGACAAAATGATGAAACCTTGCTCGTGCTTCATATCTTTTAGCTAAGTTGATGTGATTTTCCCCTAAATGCAGCCTCAATGGCATTTACTCGCACGAGTCTTGTATATTGTCTAATGGAATTTTATACTATTCAATAATAAGGAAATATTCGAGTTGCTTAATGTTGGAGTAAGATATCTCGAGGATTTTGCTAAATAGGTAAGACGTCGAAGTTGTCTTTCAAGATCTTCAAACCATGTAGCCAACACCATTGTCCACTACTGTTCACTATGGCAGCTTCCATTGTTTTCTACCCACCCTGTGCATTATTATTATCATAATGCTGAAATCTCACAATTGTGAATCAAGGTCACATTACCCAACTCTGCAATAATCAGTACACAACCAAAGACACTACTTATGATCGTTATGGAAAGGTTTCACTCTCACGTCATCTTTACTAAAGATGAACATCTTCACTTCGACGGTCACCAGGTGGCGCACGCACCCTGTACATAATTGATTTTTCCTCACCATCGAAATACAATTTTCACTAGGAGGGACAGAATAACGTCTGCGGCATTAAAGCGTTCGATAACTGGCATAACGTCCATTGCGCAGGGGCTTTATTATCATTTTGGGACCTTCGTGCCGATATTCGCTCATTAAATGCCCTTAATATTCGCTTCATGTCCCACTTGTAAGACTTCAGTCCGAGTGAAAGTAACTCCCAATGGCCAATTAGCATACGCTGCTCACTTGACCCGAATGACCCCTCCAAGAGCGATAATGTCCAGTTCCATTACGTAAGTGCCCTTGAAATTTCGTTGGCGCAAACTGCCCTTAATTGATCCAAGATGGCGGCCTGACAGGAGACACAACACGTCCTCCATGTCTGATCTCTGGTTTCCATGGTGAGCGAACAATTAAACTTTATATTCGAGGTCGATCTGGATTTTACGCTTTTATCGATAATCGTTCCCAGTTTAAACTCGTATCCAGTACAATCCACCACCACCGACATCATAATAAAATCGCATAATCGTTAAATTTTTATTGGATATGATAATGCGCCAGGACCCCTTACACACCCCAACCTAGATGAGACACCCTGTAGGACATCCCAGAAAATACCCCCTTTACGACCTGCCCCTACTTCGAGAGGGGCATTATGGGATACCTGCAGTGGAAAACTTAGCTGTATTAGCAAATTATATTGCAGTAAAATAAAGTATGAGGGGCGTTCAAGCATCGTGTCATCATCTGGGGTGCAACGTAATACTTGAACGCTCCCTAACCTAAGGAGGGAAATTGAAGGGTGACAAACCATAACGTTGTGCCTTTTTCAGAAATTTTCATGAGGGGCAAAGCTGAACTACTATTATTGTTTGGATACATTTATTTTGGTACAGTACAAAGAACAATAGGTTAGAACATTGTTCACATGTTGACTACCAACCTGGAAAACCTGGAAACATTGGGGAATTTTATATTCAACCAGGAATACGTGTAAAACTCTGGGAATTTTGAATTGTGATTAAGTTTTTCTAAAAATTTTGCATGTGGCTCCTAAATGCCTTTTTTTTTAAATATTTCTGGAAAACGTTTTGGAGTGATTGGGCGTCCACCTAAAATCCTATAGTAAGTTTCGTTTGATGGATTGATTTAAATGTCTAAAAATTTCATTATTGGTGATAGTTTTTATGAAAAAAATTCCCTCGTCAATTTCTTCATTATGCTGTTATTAACAACAGAAAGATTGGAGGAAAATACACCTAAAATCCATTTCTTTTGGAAGTTATTCAACGAATGTTCGTAAAATCCATCAATGGGGCAAGTGTGTTTGGTAATGTTGAGTATAAACTCACCATTTGAGACGTAGATTTTTAAAAAAAACTTTCGCCTATGGCATTTCTTTATTATTATTATTACTAAGTATTGTTTTTAATAGAATTGCATTAAACACCATGGCTATCCGCAATTTTTAAGGGTATACTACGGAATGTGCCCCGCTCCGCCATAGACATAATGAAAAGATGGGCGTCTCCTAACGGCTCGCAGGCTGGCAGTGATTGTCTGGCGGTCAGGGGCAGCTGAATAAAATTGTGTTTTTAGGATAGTTGGGTTCCTGGCACTTACAGCGTTATGGTTTGGCACCCTTCAGCTTTCTCTTTGACCATGAACTTGCTGGGTTGCGACCTCTGACGTCAATCGACTGTAGTAGGCCTTTCCCCCTCCATTCACGTGACGTAAGCGTACGTTCTTTTGTTTACGTTCAAGTTTCGTCTAGACGCAGACCACGCCCCGAATCAGCCAATGGGCGCTCAGATGATGGGAGACATCCATCATGCTGCGCATGCGCCGAGGATGCTGCGACCGAGAGAGGTCGCTGACAGGGCCTCGGTGGCCATGGCAACCGCCCCCTGGCGGCCAATCTTCCCCTAGAAAATCAATGAAAACTCCGCATCCACAAGCCGTAGTCCTCTCTTTATGTTCACCATTTTCGAAAAAAATGATCAGTCGGTTATAAGATTTCTCTGATATTAGGATGTTAACAATGCCTGAGGAAGTGTTTGGAATCGATTAGTCTCGTCAGTGATCTGTAGTGATGATTAGTATTGCATGGCTCATACCAAAATTTGCAACTCAATTTCCCCGACTTTCCTTTACCAAATCTGATTAATTTCCCTGACATATCAAATACAAAATGTCACGTGTAATTAAAATTTACCTTATCCGCAACACTATAATTAACCAATTGTTGTGTTTTTCTGTCAGGATGACTAGCCACATCTTCGATTTAATTTCCGTGACTCTTCCAGGTTTTCCAGACACTTTTTTGGAATTTTTCCGGGCAATTTCGAGAAACGATTTTTACAGATTTGATCCGCGCAAAATATACTGCATGGCGGACATTTTAGAAATTATAGGTCTGATCACGAAATGATGGAATTGGCCCACAATATTGTAAGAAGAAATAATAATATTAATAATTAAGAGACTGTCGTTGGCGAAATTTTTGAAAAATACAAGAAATGTTGGATTTGTAGTGTATTAATATTAATGACGATGCGAACACAAGTGGTTGAAACCACTAGATCTCAAACACTGCATTTTTGAGGACTTCTTCTTTGAAATATTAAAAAATCTTCATAATGACGGAAACGCCGTAGGACAAAAAGTAGAACAAAAATACAGCTTTTTTAATGCTTGCCATAAGATGATACTTGTATAACAATCAAAATAGTTGTGCCACAACAAATTTCCAGACATTATGAATTTCCCTCACTTTTGCTGACCTAATGGTCAAAATGTCCACATTTACTTGACCACATTCAAGTTCCCTGACTTTCCCTGAGTTAATGAGGGCTGACTATACATTGCGCCCTGCTCCGCCATAGACGCAATGCGAAAGTGGGCTTCTCCTAACAGCTCACATGCTGGCAGTGAATGCCTGGCGGTTAGGGGCAGCTACGTAAACTACGGTTTTAGGTCAGTTTAGGCCCCCAGTAGTGGGGGCCTGTAGTGATCAGTGAGAGCGGGACACAACCTTCCAAAACTCATCAAACGAAAGCAGGGTGAGGTTATCTGTCATCTGCAGTGGGCGTGACCACTCAGATTCTGCGTTTGACCTTCTAAAGCTGCCCACGCCTCGTTTCTGCTCACGCACCTTGAGGGACTTTCATAAAATCACTAGTTCGTGTTCCAGATCATAAAATCATGCCCTCATTTCACAAGCAGTTCACATAATGGTTTCACCTAATAATATTTACTCTCTATTTTTAAAATTTACTCTAATTTTATATATCAGACAATACTTTTCGATGCTGTTTGTTCCATCATGGTAAAACTTGTCTGTACATATATGATTCTGATAAGGGTGGCAAACAAGTCCTGAGTCCTAAAAATGTACAAAGTGTCCTATAAAAATAGTCCTTATTGTCCAGGAAACGTCCTAAATTTGCCTAAATAAGTTCTAAATGATGTCCAAGAGATTGATTGGATCGATTGGTTGGATTTAATTGTATAAAAAATTAGCCAAATGATCGAGTCAACAGTTTGTTTTATAAAAATTGAGTTAAAAACCATCATTGCATAATCCAGTTTTTATTGAATTTCCCTTTTTCAAAGCAAAAATCTATTTTCAATGTCGTTTCCCTCACTTTTTCAGGCCTTTCCAATTTCCCTGACCGATGAAATTGCCCAAAACATGACATTTTATAAAAATAGGAGATAGAACACAAATTTTCATAAGGAAACTTTATAAGGAAAGGTGGGGTGTCCAAAAATTACGATTTCGTGATGACATCATAACATCATAACCTGGAACCCTTTAAGTCAATCGACTTTTTCCAATGTCTTCAGGACAAGGTTTCGAGCGCACCCTGTACCAAATATATTAACCTCCTTTATCTCCAGCCGCTTTTAAATTGGCCTAGATTCGCTGATTTTTGCCAATTTCTCTATTTTTTTTCTTCTCCTTTCGCTTATTGCTTTTGTCAGACTCGTTTTTCAAATGCTAATCAGGCGTGTGTTGCTTTTCTGCTTTTTTTTTCTTCTTTCTTATTCTCCTTTTTCTTAGTAGTAAAAAACACAAAGATTTCAATTTGGGCCGAGATTTAACGTAATAACGATGTGGCACACACTTCAATTATTGATTCAAACCTCCCTCAGCTCTAAAACATGATGCTAGTGCAGGGAATTATTTATTCAAAACATGTTCAAACCCACGCTAGAAATTGTCTGTTGTGGCGTTTTAGCTCACAATTAACATTGACATGTTATGCTGTTTAATACCAGGATTCTCATTAATTTTTTACTTTCATTAAAAAATGGAAAGCCTTCGTGTCTTAAAGCAATAAGATAAGCTTCCACCTTAGGCTTAATTAACCTTTAATGATTTTCATCTTGCTCTTTCATTAGACGTTAGGCCTCTCTTGAATTAAATAAGACTGAGGGATGAAAGCTGAAATAGTTGACGTTGTGTGGTGCTTTAAGAAAGTTAAGTTGGTGCGAATTAAAATCACGTAAATTCTCACTTACGTAGGTAAATACCAATTATTAGAGAGATTACAGGGGTGGGAAACGAGTCCTGAGTCCTAAAAATGTATTAGAAAGTCCTTATTGTCAAAAAAATTTAAATATTCTTAACCAGGGTTGAAAGCAAGTCCTAAAAAGTACTAAAAAAATAATGTTCTAAATATTAAAAAAGTACTAAAACGCCCTGTGTTCTTTTAATGTTATGTTATAAAATGAAGATGAATAAGGATTGAAATAATGCAATCTGAAAATTTTACTGTTTGAAAAAATCCATAAATTATCCATTTTTCTTCAAAAAACCCTAAAAAGTCCTAAATTTCAAAGGTTGAAATTTGCTTGCCATCATGTTAAATAAACCCTAAAGGATATCTAAGAGATTGAAGAAAAGAAAAACACGTTCATGAGATGGAAAGATTAGATTCATTCGATGTAAGCATAGAAGTTGCACAAAAATAATTGTTTTTATAAAGTAAAACTAACGTAAAATTAAAATATTATAATTTAAGACAAAATTATTTTTGTATACTCTTTTAACACGGCAACTTCCACATTCAATGAATTTCAATCTGCTCTCTAAATCTTATTAAGTAAAGATAAATGATGAATGAAATACTGCATTCTAAAAAATTTACCATTTTAAAAAAATCCTAAACATTTTACTTTATAGTCGCTTGTCACCCTTAATCAACTTAACTTAATAAGCACTAGCACCTGTCTTCTTCCAACATTGAAGGTAAACACGTAAATTAATGTCCAAAACGAACGTCTTATCAAGCTGAAAAAACTTCTACCATACAAGTAACATGGTGCATGTGTATAATTAAGTTATTCTTAAATTTAATGCTACATATATGGCCCTTTTGGGAATGAAACTTTCCAAAACCCGTCAGTTTAAATTTAATGCATTGGTGTAAATATTTAAATTCATCAGAGAAATTGAGCTTTTTGGGGTGTGGGTGATTTCCTGGGTGACCATGAGAATAGATTGGGAGCTGTCAAATTTATATCAAATTAAAAATACTTGCCTTAATTTCATTAGATATTCTGAAACATTTTCAAAAGAGATGTCTGTTTTTTTTCTCTTTTCTACTTAAGCTAACTTTACCTATCATATCCTTTTTATTATTTGTTTTTGTTTCTGGTTTTTTGTTTCTTTGTGTTTAACTTAACCTAACCTATCTTATTCTTTTAATTACATGTATTTTTTTAATTTGTCTGGTTTTTGTTTCTTTGCATTTCACTTAACCTAACATATCCTAAGTTAACCTAAATATGTAATTTCCGATAAAGCTGCCCCCACCAGACAGTCAATCACTGCAAGCTTATGAGCTATTAGGAGAAGCCCACTCTCTCACTGTGTCTATGGAAGGGCATATTCCAAAGTAGTCTTTCGTTGAATTGATTTTTCCTATAATTCGTAGTGCAGATTTGAATGGCAAAACCTTCGAAAACATTCATAGGTATATGAAAAAGGTAAAATACAAAAAAATTAGAATGCTTTCATTCATTTTATTCAGCAATCCAATTCAAAATCATTTCAAACAGTTTGCAGGATATTAGCAACATGTTTTCTGCTAAGTAATATTTTTCAGAAATGGAGCAAAAAACTTTAGAACCTCAAAAGTTGCCCATCTCCCCATGTTGACCACACTTTAACTTGCCGAACGGTCACCACATTAACTCAATGGAAGGTGACCTCTACATGTTGACCACCTGCGCCCCTGTATATTGCATGTTAACCGCTTGGACTTTGATCCACAATAGAAATGTACTCTCTGTATGTTGACCAGCATGGTCTCAACATGTAAAGTCATGGATGATTAAGTTCATTGGCTACTTGCACAACTTATACTACATGTACACTTTACATTACATTGTTACATTACAGCGTTAAAATTCCAGTACTACTGTACAGTACGTTCATAACACAGTACATTATCAATACTGGTACTGTGTTATGAACATTTTGATAAGATTATTCATGAATGATGAATGATTACTGTAAAATGTAAGTGCATGCAGTACATGCAATTCATGGAAGTTAATCCTGTGTCAGTACAAGCCTCGTTCGAAATGTTGACCACCTCCTTATGTTGACCAGTTTGCGACAGTCCCTTGGGTGGTCAACTTACAGAGGTTCTACTTTAATATAACATTGGTGAACCCTAGCAGTTCGATGGCTGACTTTCTCATTTTGCCCATCTGCTTCGATCTCGACATGGAGCTTTAATCTGGCGTAAACGAACGTTTCAATTGAAAACCAAAAATTAAACTTAAGCCAGTTTCCTATTGGATTTGGCAGTAAACTCGTTTTCTGCTCGTTCACATCTTCGCTGTTTACGTTGGCGGTTAAACGACCGTGACATAATGGCTACCTCGAGCTGAACTAATGGCTGTCTGAACGTGGAAAACACGAGTTTAAGGAGGAAAATCCTCAAAAATACACCTAATATAGGCCCCTGTCCCTGGGGACATCACGAACTCAGTTTCTGGGAAAATCTCGAAACTCCCAAATTCGGTAATTGACCGGTTAATCGCCAGGTTGTTATCGGTTTTCTCGGAAAAACGAGTTACCGTCGAGTCGATGTACACTGTATCGCGACACAACAGCGACAATGTCAAGGGCAAGTTAACAAACTTGAGTCTGATCCCTGAAAACTCGATTTAAGTAACGTTATTTGGCATCGAAGCCAAGTGCTTTTCCTGTGTGTACTGGCTTATGGGGGAACCACGAATATCATCGTAAAATATCGTATAAGGGCTTAGATTTATTTATGCGCATTTTATCGAGTTCGATAGAAAGCCACGAAATTTTGTTTTTCGAAAAACATAAAGGCTGCCTGCCGTTGAACCGCAGTTTGTATAATTTGGAGATAAAACATTTTTCAGTGGAGATGTGAAAGAAAGTCTGTGTCAAAAGCCCCAGAATACGTTTTTTGGGGCTTATGTACCTTCCTAGACCTGCATGAAGTGATTGGGGACTTAAACTAACCTTAAAACGTGATTTTTGTGTTGCTGCCCCTGAACGCCAGGCAATCACTGCCAGTCAGGGAAATGAACAAGCCAATAATCCATTTTAGATAGATATTTATTGGTTGACACAGAAATGAAAATCGTGATGAAATTATAAATTAAAAAAAAAAAACTAATCTAAATTTGTTTCCTAATGAAAAGTTGTGGTCTATCTCCTGTTTATATAAAATAAACATTAAATATGGCAACATCATCAGCGTATGTCATGCTTTTTGCATTTTCAACGGTCAGGGAAATTTATTTAAAACCTGGAAAAGTCAGGGAAATTGGAAAGGCCTGGAAAAGTGAGGGAAACGACAATGAAAATAGATTTCTGCTTTGAAAAAGGCAGGGAAATTCAATAAATATTAATACATTTTACATACATGTAGTTGGTTATTGGTTAAAACAAAAATCAACAGATTCTGTGGAAAAAAATGAAATTGTCATTTTGAAAATGATCTATACTTGCTGTTTCCAAATGAAAATTTGGATTCTATCTCCTGTTTATGTAAAATAAGCAATAAGTATAGCAACCCTTACATTTGTGTATGTTGTAGTTTTACATTTTCTGTGGTCAGGGAAATTGGTTTTCAATCCTGTACAAGTTATGGAAAAGACAGGGAAGTTGAAAATGTAAAACCCTTTATAAAATATGAAATAAAAATAAACTGTAGCGCCCTCTAGTTGTGCCTAAATAGTTAATTAAAACCATTGTTTGTACGACTATACCCATTGAGCACCCAATTCAGCTGCATGAAATCCAGGAAAATTTCTCTAATGTAAACATATCAATTAATTCCCAGCAAATAAAGGTTTTTGAAATGTTTTCATACACGTTTCGCATTTCCACATTTGATATAACAATGAATGATGCAATTGCATTCTTTCGTGAACCGTCTTGAGTGTGTTCTTACGCCAAATGTAATGAGCTGCCATGCACTTTCTGAATTCGTAATTGAAATCCGTTTCATTACTTCGTATTAATGAGTTTTATTTAATTTTTTTTTCTTTTCTGCTATAGGCAAACTGGAATTACTGCTGCACGACAAAGTTAATCGGATTCGGGTTTTAATTAACAGAAATCTCAGTAATCTCCAATTAAGTCGCGTTGTGTTCGCGTTACATTACACTGGAATTTATGGATTATACAACCATGGAATATACAAAAATACAGGAAGAAATTCAGGGAAGAAATTTATCAAATTTGAAGACATGGTGAGTTATTAGGATCCATATCTTGAGTAGCCTACTGTTGCATTTTCCATGTGTTTTTCTCTACATTCTGTACTAGTATATACTGTATGTTCAGCTGACATCTAAATGACCTTCTGTTGAAAAACACGTCATTACATGTATGGGGTTTGTTTTTATTAGACGATATCCCAATGAATTTTCATTTCAAACGTTGTTACTAGAAATCCATAAGTCAAGTGGATGAGACTTTCTCCCTAGAATGCGCTGAAGTATAATCGGGTCATAGTTTCATCATTCCATTTAAGATGAAACCTACATCAATAATATTTTGAGCACATTTTTTTTTCTCGTGTTTGACATTGAGTCTGGCGAAATACGACGCTTGTGGCCCAGATATGACGTCCAGACATACTGTACATGTATTTTCTTGGATTTTGATATTTTGGTTTTAACGAAACGGTTTATCTAAAACTTGTGATAATCGTCAGTTATAAGAATGTATCATGTATCCATCAGAAGGCCTACTGCGACCATTCATTGTTCCGATACTGTATGGACAATACGTTATCCAAAAATCCGGATGATCAACAGTACTGGGAATGGAACATCAACCTATTAGTACTGCGCCCATTACATTAACAGTATTACTATCATTATGTGTTGACAGTGACAGTATTACTATCGTTATTTGTTGACAATAAGGCAGTAGGGCCCCACTACACGATCAGTATTACTTTCTTTCCACATTTGTTGAAATCGACAATATTGCAGACCGTGTGGGTCTTCATTAAAACTATTGTAAGGTTACACGTAAAACTTAAATTGACGTTACTTTTCTAATGTCATGTGTTTGTTTGTTTTTGGAAAGGGTCCTGGGAAAATATATACATTAGCAGGGAACCTATGGCCTAAAGGGTGCCCCAAAAGTCGCTTTCGGGTTATCTCGGTACCTTGAGCAGGAAGAGGGCGTTGCATTCCTGACTGGTCATCCTCCAGTGGTCATGCACGTGCAGTTGCAGTCCGCACTGGCTGTATAGGTACCTTCTGCGGCGTTTCATAACTTCGCGAAGCAGCAAATTCAGTTTGACCACGTTGTCCTTTTGCACCAACATCACGTCGAATGACCAGTGGTCATCTCCCGTTTTAATTCCTTTTTACTTTTTCGCGAGGATATTCCAACCTCTATTAGCACCGAGTCCGAATCACGGAATATTTCGATTCACAAATTCCTTCGCCACTATGGTCACTATTTCACACTGTAAGTGTCCATTTTTGGTCACTGGTCACTGGTCACTGGTCACTATACTTTTTCTCCCAAAATCGTATATATCCGAGACGATTTTCAACCATCTCCTTTCACTGAGACACCTGCCTATAGTGTTAGTGTAAGTCAGCTTGCTGCTGGGGGGCGCTACGACGCTCGACCACGCCCTCTGGTGGCGTTCACCACCCCCTCCCGGCCATTGTTTCGCACCCCCTAACGATGTGATTCATCGGTCTTACCTCTGCCTCTTCTAACCCACTCGAAACCACTGCATTCTAACTCACTGCCAAAGACATTTTGTGTTCGAATGGCAATGGAAGATTTCCTAATAAACCTAATGGGTTGCCTAATAAATGGCGCTGCAAGTGTGTCACCTCGTCCCACGGGATACTGACAGCTACACCGGCTGTGCTCCCTTAATGGCCAATTTGTTGTATTAAATATATTTCAAGAATGGACGAAAAAAATGTACACAAGTAGACTAACGATGTAATGGATGACATCGAAGGTGACATTGTCGCAATAATGTTATGGCTCATTATAAGCTGTCACGTTCGGTTTAGTGAAGCTAGTGATGGAATGCATGCAGGAAGAATGTGAAACCGCCCAGCACCCTAACAGTGCTATTTTTTGGTTTTGGCACTATTGGGTAACAAGATCGTGATTTTCAGACACTCCACTCCCATTGAGGACATCATCGGTGACCATAGTCCAACATTATAAATCTCACAAACAAACAAACATCATCGTTGACCGAAAAATGTAGAAGTGTTCTTAAAAAAGTATTCATTTAGCCACACTATAGCACATAAAGTTAATTGGAGAACTTGGAATTGTCAGGGAAATAGAAAAGGCCTGGAAAAGTCAGAACAATTGAATTAATAATAATAATAAGCTTGTAATGATTAACCTTGATTAACTTTAATGATTAGGCCTAGGCCTAACTAGTAATGAGTAAGTTTGAAAAAGTCAGAAAAAATTTTTTTTCCTTAAAAAAAAAGTCTGGGAAAGTCGGACAAATTGAATTAATAATAATAATAAGCTTGCAATGATCATCTTTGATAAATTTAATGATTAACTGGTAATGAGTAAGTGTGAAAAGGTCAGGAAAAAAATCAGAGAAAGTGGATTTACTTTGAAACACGTTGGGAAGTTCAACAAATTAATGATGCATTTTACGAGGCTAGTTATTCGTTGACACAAAAATTAAGAGACGTTATTATGAAGAGATACAAGGATGTGATAGCAATTAATACAATAATGAAATTGTCAATTTTAAACAAATTAATCTAAATTTGCTGTTTCCATATTAAAATTTCTGCTTTATCTCATGTTTATTGATAATAAGAAATGAATACAGCCTTTTTTGCATTGCCATACGTCATATTTTTGGATTTTCAGTAGTTTGGGTGGTCACGGAAATTTTTTTTTTAACAAATTGAAACCGTTCGTTGAAAACGTCAGGGATGTTGTAAATTGTCATTTTTGCATTTTTCAATAGTTAGGATGGTCAGGAAAATTTGTTTTACAACCTGGAAAAGTCAGGGAAGTGGATAATTTCATCTTTAGGAGAAACCCTGAACATTTAAAAAATAATAAATAAAAACATGAAAGGGGATGTTCAAGTATTACGTCATCATAAAATTCTACTTTCAATACTATCCCTCTCCCACTCTGTATGAGTAATCGTCTTCATTTACGACACCCTTTCCCCCCATAAATAATAACGCATTCGAATTATTGAACAATACAATTTCGAATTGATGAAGTTTTTTTATTGAAAAAATTACACCAGAAATGATGGATTTTAACCCACATTTCAATCATTTATTCTATCAAAAAATAATAGATGGTTGTAGTAGAAATTTTTTCGAAAGGATGAATTTAAATTATACAGGATGTCCCACGTAAAAGTAGCTTGACTTCAAACATATACATTTGGAGCCAGGCTAATTTTACGTGTTTTCAATATTAGTTGAAATTGAAAGTATTATTGACTGTTTGGTCCTCATCATTTGCTCAACCACTCCCTCCTAACATCCGTCCTTTGTGTGTCAAATGGCACATTAAGACGATGACTTATGACACGAACGCCCCCTCGGTTTTTCCACTCTTGAATTTATGAGCTTCCCCCGCAGGCGCTCCTTTAAGGAGCTTACCATTACTTAATTATTTTTCTA
This sequence comes from Kryphioiulus occultus, assembly GCA_034687865.1. Classification (NCBI taxonomy): domain Eukaryota; kingdom Metazoa; phylum Arthropoda; class Diplopoda; order Julida; family Julidae; genus Kryphioiulus; species Kryphioiulus occultus. Next base: position 17,733 of record JAQGAF010000535.1, on the reverse strand, counting down.
AGGGGGGTAGGTCGAATCCCTCACCAATCGTGTTTAAATGCCATTGTTTACGTTGGGACTTCGGTCACGTGACTGGTTAAGCCCCAAAGTAGTTTTATCTGAGGAAAAACAGATCGTGGTCCAGGAATTAAAACCTGAAGAATAAGCGGCTAAGAGGGTTGGACGAACTTAGTCTTGTCATTGCACTTTCGAACAGATCAATAGATAAATAAATTATGTGCAATCCGTCTCAATAATCTGTTAATTATGGATACTATAACGAAAAAATTCTAATTTAAGACCTAAATTGTATTTTTCACAAACATTTTTACTCAATTCAGGTAAAATAATAACTGCACTGTAAGAAAAAAATTATTGATTCTAATAATATGTACATGTACATGTATATAACCTGACAGGGCTCAAGCCGTTAGGAAATGTCCGAAAAACTTGGCATTTTGATCATTAAGTCAGGGAAATTCATAATGTCTGGAAATTTATGGTACAACTATTTTGATTGGCGTAAGCATCTCATGAAAAGCATTAGAAAAGCTGTATTTGTGATCTACCTTTTCTAAAAATTTCGCCTACGACGTTTGAATTCTCATTCGTTATAATTATCATTAATTTTCCTTAAGAAAAATTTACCTAAAAGGCATTATTTTTGTTTGAACAAATTTCGCCTACGGCGTTTCTGTCATTATGAAAAAAAATTTAATATCTAAAAGTCCTCCTCAAAAATGCAGTATTTGAGATCTAGTGGTTTCAACCAATAGTGTTCGCATCATTATTAATATTAATACCCTAAAAATCCAATATTTCTTGTAATGTTTCAAAAATGTCGCCTACGGCAGTCTTTTAATTATTAATATTATTATTTCTTCTTACTGAATTGTGGGATAATGCCACCAATTCGTGATCAGATCTTTAATTTCTAAAAATTATGCCATATGGTATATTTGCTCGGATCAAATCTTTAAAAAGTGTTTCTTGAAATTGTCTGGAAATTTTCCAGACACTTCCTGACAGAAAAATACAAAAAATATAGTAAATTGTAGTGTTGCGGATAAAGTTAATGGCTAAAGTTAATTTTAATTACATGCGACATTTTTTATTTGATAGGTCAGGGAAATTAATCAGATTTGGTCAGAGAAAGTCAGGGAAATTGATTTGCAAATTTTGGTATGAACCATGTACTAAATCACTGAAATACTAGCTCTTCTACCTTTTCCAAAATTGTTCCTCTAACTAACAGTTTTTAATTAATTTCCCTAATGAGGGTAGGATTTAATGGTCACCCTGTAGCTGTGTATGGCTGTATAGTGTCATCAGAAATCTCATTATTAATTATTTCCATAACAGCACAAAAGATCCAAGGGAAAGTGATGAAAATGAATGAGAAAAATACAGTTGGAAGTAGGCGAGGGTTTCTCAAATGACTGAATGTAACGTGAAAAATCGAAAATTCGTGAATGGAGAAAATTAGGTGATGACGTCAAACAAAACTCGTTCTCCTTGTACGTAAATGGCGACACACGAGGCGAGGCAGGGTCATTACTTATTTATTTACTAGAGACTCGATTTTTTCTCTTAGATTCCTGACGTAGGTATAAGAAATTGAGGTGCAGGTTGTGTGAATTAAGATATAGTGATGTGTGGGTTGGTAGGAAAATAGTGGTTTCCAACTTGGGAGGAAATGAGTTTTGAGACCCCCTTGCGGCGAAAAAGTAAGAAAAATCCATAAATAGTGACCTGACCTAAGTTAACAGTAGCAAAAAAGCGAAAGAATGAGGGAAAGGCATTGGGGAAAGCAAAACTGACCACGTGACCCACTCAACGATGAATGAGGAATAAACGAAGCGAAAAAAATTGAATGAAATTGTGTGTGGCACGAACAAACATGAGTAACAATCGATTACCAAAATGGAAATGTCCGTTTGTTATACAGAAATCATCCATCAAATTTTTCCTAACTATAGGGTGACTGGTCGTCTGGAAAACCTGGAAAAGTCAGGGAAATTGATTTGGTCTGGAAAAGTCGGGGAAATTCATATAATGTCTGGAAATTTGTTGTGGCACAACTATTTTACTTGGTATAAGTACTATATGATAAAGTATCTGATAAAACATTAGAAAATCTGTATTTGTGATCTATTTTGGTGATTCAAAAATTTGGTCCTTCTTAGAACAGGACTTCGTGATCACCCTATATAACGTTAAAAACAAATTACCTAATGAATGAGGATATAAGCTGTTAAATACTTTCGTGAATTGATCATATCGTAAATTTTAATTTTATGTATGCAACACAAGTTGCGCCCTGCCTAATCAATGTCCAACAACATGAGGATATTAATGTCAGCTCATATTTCATAGGGTGGAATGAGTTTTACTTAATATTTTCGTGAAACGTGCGTCAAATAACAAACTGGAAAAACAATTTGGGGAAATAGACCGGGTATTAAAACCAGTAGGTCTGACCGTCTAGGCCTACTGTACGTCACCTACTGAAAATTCTAGGTCGAATCCAACAATAAGTCATAACGTTTCGCTGTTAATCCCTTTATGCGGACCTTACATGGTCAATAATAATGACAATAACACTTACACTGGCTCCTGCATGGGGCAATACTGACGATATGCAGGGTTTGCTTTAACATAAAAATAATTGGGCCTGATAATCAATTCTACCTGTTTCTACATGTCCTCTAAAATTCAGCAATTAATCTTACTTTCTGCATTATTGGTGATCTAGTTTATATTAAACCAAAACAAAAAAAAACATTTCGAGGAAAATATGGGCCTACCTAAAATCCATTATTTCTGGTAATTTTCCAAGTTCAAATCCACTACTGGGTCATGATTGAAATATGCTAGTTTGGTAATATTGACTAAAAAACTACTATTTGAGATCGAGTTTTCGAGTGATTACACCTAACACCTAATTTCGTTTAAGGGTTTAATTAATTGTCAATAGTAATATTTCTGAAATTTTCAAAATGATCATTAACTACTTTATTTGTGATCTAGTTTATATTAAAAAATCCCGCAATAATTCCTTTCATTGCTATTATTATTAAAGCACAATTTGTAGAAAAATATAAGTAAAATCCATTATTTCTGGTAGTTTTCCAAGGAAATCATCGTAAAATCCACCATTGGATCATGATTGGGATATGTTAGCTCAATATATCCACCATTTGAGATCTAGTTTTTTAAAAAAAATGTCGCCTATACAGCGTTTCCTGAATAGTAATACTAAAGATTGTTTTCGATGGAATAGTGGAATCGTTAAAATATATTTTTTCCATCTGGAAAAATGGCCTAAAATCTGTAATTTCTGATAATTTTTGTTCTGTTTTCGTCTATGGACTTAATATCTGTCAATAGTAATATTCAAAATGATCTATAAGTGCTTTATTGGTGATCTAGATTAGATTAAAAAATCCTCTACTAATTCTTTCATTAGGCATATTATTATTATTTATTTATTATTTATTATTTCTGGTAGTTTTCCAAGGAAATCATCGATAAATCCACCATTTTAATCCTGATTATTATTACTAAATATTTTCGGTAATCTTAAGGTTAAATAAACCTAATTGTATTCGATCGAATTGTGGCGCACAATTAATCGTTAAAATATATTTTTTTAACCTGGAAACCTGAAAAACTCAGGGTATTTCATTTTCAGAACTTTGTAGTCACCGTGGTTATGTCTCCTGTATGGTGTATTCAATGTGATCATAGTTACAGGTGTGTTTTCAACTCTTTCGGTCAGCAAGTTAACTATAATATTCGTTGGCTAACTTGACCCTAATTCAGCGGTCAGTCTCGGCCCCCTACATGGCCGTTGTCCAGTCGTTCGGCCACTTCTCTCTCCTTTTACGGTCCGAAGCCGTCCGCTGCGTAGCGTGGGCGTCAGCGTCGTGCCAATGCACACATTCACGAGTGACTTTAATGGACAAGGAGAATAACAACGTGTGCCGTTAACCTTAACCCTAACACATTTGACGATGGTGTCGTTACGAAGACGAGAGAAGAAGAAAAAAAAAAAAGCTGATCGATTTGTGTGAAAACTGGTCTGGAAGGTGGTGGTGGTGGGTTGGACAGTGGAGACCCCTTGCGGGAAAAGTGTCGAATCGACATCCACAACCAGACATCTGTCCATCCATCAGTCCCCAAATCTCGATTATTCATTTTGGTCAGTAAGTCCGGAATTCCTTCATCCAGTCATGTTGGTCTCCTGTTGGTCAGTGGCGCAAACGGAAGGAAAATATTCCATAGCGGAAATGCAAGCAAGCTAATGTTATCATAGAGAAAAATGTGCTTGGTGACGGAAATAATTACTGTTATGCACGATATACATGTAGGTCAATATGCGTATTCAAAGGGGTTTTGGCCATGAAATCAATTCAACGCAACACCTTGCAATCAGCAAGTAAATTAAAATGTACGTGTCAGGCTAAGAGTCGACCTATCGCTCTGCCCTCTGTCGGTGTTATGGAGCCTGTTCACTACTTGTCTACTGCTGTTTAAGGATATAGTGCCCCTGAAAATTTGGCATGTTATTGAAGTAGTATTTTTACAGGGTTACCCCATACTTGGAGAACCAAGAAAACTCCCTATGTTTGTATATTTTACTGCAAACTGCTGTGGCAAAAAAAATATTGCAGAAACTGGCTAAAATTCATCAACTGAGATTTGTTTTTTTCTAAAATTGGCCACTGCGGCGCGCCTAAATTAATGTAAAATCTATCATTTCTGGTTTTGTTTTTAAAAAAATTGCCTATGCCATTCTGATGATTATTAATATTTCCAGGAATGTCTTAAAATTATTTTTTTCGAAAAGAAATCTGAAATCCATCATTTGTGGCCTAGTTTTTGTAAAAAAGTATTATTTTTAAAATAAAATTCTCTAGAATATTAAATGTCTAAGGATATCTTTAGAAATGCGTTATGGCTGTTTTTTTTTTAAATTTCGCCAATGCGCTCTCTTAAATGTTAATATTTTCACTAGTTTTTACTAGTTTTCTAGTTTTTGTAAAAAATTACGTGGGTGTGGTCCACAATTTGAGAACCGCTGTTATTTCGTTCATAAAAATTTGAATTTTTTTCTGAAATATTTGGCGAAAAGTGTATATCAATTATTGTCAAGTAATTGCAATTAAAAAGTAGGAAATGCTCTAAACTGCAGAAATTTGCTGTTTTTTAGAAAAGATTCCTATATTCTTCCTAATTTTTTTTCCTTTTTCCTATATTCTGCCTATATTTTTTTCCTCTATATTTCCTATATAATTCTGCCTCCGTACTGCTTGACAGCCTGTTGCTTAGAAAATATTCGGGAAAACCGGAATTTCGACAAATCAATGATACATTTTACGTAGCTAGTTATTGGTGAACACGAAAAATCAAGATGGTGAGCAATTCCTTCGAAAACAAACAAATAATTTTAAAACAAACTAATCTAAACTCGCTGTTTTTTATGAAAATGCAGGGTTCCTCCAGTCCAGGAAAACCTGGAATTCTCGGGAAAATTCAACAAATCAATAATGCATTTTAGTTAGCTATACATGTACGTGTAGTTATTAGTGGACACAAAAATCGAAAGAATGGAAATTTCTTTACATTGTCATGTGTCATATTTTTGCATTTTCAGTGGTCAGGGACTCAGGGTGGTAAGACAAATTTGTTTTAAAACCTGGAAAAGTCAGGCAAATTGAAAATTTCCTCATCCTTTTCTCATCCATTGAACAACTTTAAAAGCAGATTTTCTGGTTCATTATCTTCTTTCGCCAATTTATCATTTTTGCGATTACGCGAAGAACGAGCGTTGCAATCGGCCGTAAATCGTGCTCTCGCTTTCTAGTTGTGTCCATCTGCTTGATCATTGGCTATTTTGCTCGGGACTCGTGTGCATGGAATGGTCATTCGTAATGCGGACATATCGCCATATCGCGTGACTTTAGACGTCTGCATGGAATACAATCGAGTCTATTAATCCACTCGATCCACTGACCCATTTTCGACGTTGCAGCTAAAATGTCACCCGGAAGTGGACTGAGCTGCGCATGCGCATGCGCCAACTCCTATTGCGATTGGCTGCTACGTGTCTGTTTTGTAACGTTTAGTTACAGTAGTAGGTAGAGACCATAGTTCACGGGGACTACTAATGTCTGAAAACAAAATTCCTGAAGTTTGCCAGATTTTCCAGGTTGAATATCCGTGTACAATTCCCAGATGTATCCACGGATACCAGGTGGAATATAAAGTCAATGATGTTTTCAGGTTTTCCAGGTTGAATATAAAATTCCCTGAGGTTTCCAGGTTTTCCAGGTTGAATATAAAATTCCCTAAGGTTTCCAAGTTTTCCAGGTTGAATATAAAATTTCCTGAAGTTTCCAGGTTGAATATAAAATTTCCTAATGTTACCAGGTTTTCCAGGTTGGTAGTCACCATTGCGTACGGGCGAGGTGGCGCCACTGTTACTGTGCCCATGGCTAGAGGTAAACTTGATGGAAATCGAAGAGGATCTGTGAGGTTGTCATCCAAGTCGACACAGATTCAGTAACTTCAATGTGAAATTAAACAGAAATAGGTCACCAGTTCCCCAGTCATTCCCTCCCTCCTCCTTTTCCCTTAGATTCAGCTGAGATCACCTTTAAATCCTTTTGTGCGTTGGGATGTTTTTATGTATTTAGTCTTCCTCCTCTAATGCGTCTGCCATGGATTAATTCTGCCTTGGGTCCTGTATGGCTAACAAGCACCACAATTGCGTATATCCAATGGACATACTCTTCTTGTTTGTAAACGTTTGTTTACATTTGAAGGGTGCCAAACCATAACGTTGTTAGTGTCCAAAGTCCCAAAATGTTTTTTTTTTTTTGCTTAACACACACATACCTCACTTTACTGTCTTTATAAGGTTCTTGGAAAGTAAACCGTAAAGTGAAATGTTATATCACGATTCATGTTTTAGCATACAAATCCATGCTGCGTTCATATCGGCAGGGAAAGCCAGGGAAATGTTGACATTTTGACCATTAAGTCAGGGAAAGTCAGGTGGGAGTCAGGGAAATTCATAATGTTTTGTAAATTTATTGTGGCACAACTATTTTGATTGGTATAAGTATCTCATGAAAAGCATTAGAAAATCTGTATTTGTGTTCTACTTTTTCTAAAAATTTCGCTTACAGCGTTTTCATTATCATTTCTTATCATTATCATCAATTTTTCTTACGAAAAATTCACCTATAATGCAATATTTTTGTTAAAAAAATTCGCCTACTGCGCTTCCGACATTATGAAGAATTTTTTTTCAATATTTCAAAGAAGTCCTCGAAATGCAGTGTTTGAGATCTTGTGGTTTCAACCAACAGTTTTCGCATCGTTATTAATATCAATACACTAAAAATCCAACATTTCTCGTAATTTTTCAAAAATTTCGCCTACGGCAGTCTCTTAAGTATTAATAGTATTTCTTCATCCAAAATTGTCGGCTAATTCCATCTTTTCGCGATCAGATTTATATTTTCTAAAATTTCCGCCATATGGGATATTTGCTCGGATCAAACCTGTAAAAATTGTTTCTTCAAATTGTCTGGGAATTTTCCAAAATGTGTCTGGAAAACCTGGACAAGTCACGGAAATTCAACTGAAGATTTGGCTAGTCATCCTGACAGAAAAATATAAAAATACAGTTAATTGTAGTGTTGCGGATAAAGTTAATTTTAATTGCATGTGACATTTTTTGATAAGTCACGGAAATTAATCAGACTTGGTCAGGGAAATCCAGAGAAATTGAGTTGCAAATTTTGGAATGAACCATGCCGTAGTAGTGTTTAAATTTTTGTACTTTTTCAGGGGGTTTAGCAACATTGCATTCGATACAAAGTGTATTTCAATAACATCCCAACGAGCTCTCTTCAACGCAAAGGCATCATTTCAGTTTTCAAAAGCAGAACTAAGATTTCGATTATTGGCCTAAAAGAGATCGAGCCTGCGATACGTGTTTCAATTTTTGCTTTTACTATTGCCGATTCAGCGCGTTATTGCCATTTTAAGAGGGATCAAAATCAGGATTAAGCTGCACTGTGTCCTGCATGTTTGCACAACACGAAAGGCGTTTTGTTAAAGCTGCATGTTGCTTTGTCAAAAAGCTGCTTAAACCGTCATCTCCCTGTAATTTCCCTATTTCGGGTTTAAACACGTTGGATGCTGGATTGAAAAAATGTCAGAGTGAAAAACCAACTCGTAACCCAACACGTTCTATACGTTATTTGTTATGGATAATATGCTTTTTGTGTGACGTACTCATTTCTGAGTCAATTTTGTACATTTTCCACTATAATACGTTGTTTTTTTGTGGAAAATGTGCTTTTTGTGACATGCTCATTCGTTTTTTCAGTCAATTTCAATTCAATTCAGTACCCTGCAGTCAGCAAAGATATGCCGTGTGGCAGGGTGGTGTCATCCATTAACCCAATTTATTCGAACTTTGGATAATAATTTAGTTCAATTTGATTTATTTTCTCTCAGTGATGAAATATTGTAGCCTATACATCTTGTACATTTTTTACTCTACCACCTGACACGACACGTACTGCACGTTGTTTTTAATGGAAAGGGTTTTTGTGTGACATACTCACTATTTTCTGAGCCAATTTTGGTAATAATTTCGTTCAATAATTTCGTATTTTGAGCCAATTTGGATACGAATTTAATTGAGTTTGACTTATTTTCGATAACAGATGAAATATTGCATACACCGTATACAAAGAACACTCTGACACGAACGGTACGTTGTTTTTTTATGGAAATTTTTTGTGCATGACATACCCAATCTTTTCTGAGCCAATTTTGGTAAAAATTTCGATGAGTTTGACAGTGATGATATATCGTTACTTAGGGGGATACTGTAGCTGAAAATGATAACGCATGACGACACTTGGGGGTAGAGATCTGAAAATGACTTTACTGATGACGCAATACACGAACGTCCCCACACTAGAAAAGGTTCAATTCAGCGTGCCATGACCATGACCAATACCAACATCTTGAGACAGTGCTTATAACACTGAAATCGGTTTTCTGACTTGCTGTTTTCATCGCGTTTTCATCGCTAGGGGGAGTAAAGAGGAACTCTCAATGCCATATGGACATGATGACTTTAGCCTGATGACAACATGGCAGCGGGGGTTTTGACATTGAACTTGAACATGTAAAACTTGAAAATTTTACATCCCCTTAACCCACATTGGGAACGTATGAATATGGGGTCAAGAGGTAAACACAGAATGAATGCGTTGGTCAACTCACCACAAGGATGGGGGTTACCCTGCGCGTTCTGACCATCGGGAAGGTGTTGTTGAAGTGGGGGTAGCCATTGTCCCGCTGCTTGGAGTGACCGTTGGTCACCAGGATGCCCTTTTTGTGGGTGTCATCATCCCGTTTGCCACCTTGACCATCATCTTGCCTTTGGTCATTTTCTTCGTCGTTTTCTACTTCGTCTTCTTCTTCATCGTCATCATCATCATCATCTGCCTCATCTTCCTCGTCATCCTCCTCCAGCTCGTCGTTTTCATCGTCTTCGGTCTCCTCCGAAGACTTCTTGCCGTTTTGGTGGCAACACTGAGCGTGGTTTTCGTCGTTGTTGCTGTTTTTCTTCGTGTACTCGTCTTCGTTCTGGATCCGTATTATGGGTTGACGCATTTTCTCAGATTTTCTAGAAATTCGTCTGAGAGAAGATGGGGATTTGAAGACCGCTCTATCGTTTCCCGGCTTGTTTTTCACTTTTCCGCAGTTTTCTCCGATGGATGTGCGTCGTTTGAGCTGCTTTTGCGGATGCTGCGTCGAGGACGATGTTGCCTCTTCGCCAGCTGATGGCATTCTGAAGTTTTGGCGTTCCACGCTATGGAACGCGGCTTCCCAGCGTGCAACGCGAGCGCGTGCGGAGAGGAGGGGGCGGGGCCAGCCGCCATCTTTGTTTCTATCCCATCACCTTGCTTTGCTACTGCTGTGCTACTGCTGTGGCAATGCTTTCGCTATGCGTGCATTTGGCGACAGATTTTTGCGCTTAATATTGATTTACTCGGCGTAACAACGCAGTTGCCAATGGGCGTCGGAGTGCGAAACGGAGAGGGATTTACTGAGGGCAATTGGGAAGGTTCCGAAACTTAGAAACCCCCAAAGGAAGGGTTATGGTGCGTGCTTTGCCCCTTGAAGATGGGCTGACCCTGCGAGCAATGATCTCACATTTTGCCCAAGTCGTATTACGTGTGTTTTTAGACTAGACAAATGCGTAATCTAGTCGTTTCTGGTGCATGTAATCCAGTGTGCATCAGTCTGCAAATGTAACAAGGTAAAATGGGTGAAATGTGTTTTGAACCCCTGTAGGTTGCTAGCTAATTAAGGGAAGATGAATTGTTGCGAAAACAACTAAATTGTAGATTTTCTGAGGTATGTCACGAGAGAGGCAGAACGAGTCACGCACTGTGAATGCTCAGAAATAAAAAAAATTGTTTTCTGAAGCACTTGTGAGACTCGGAGCGGAATTCCCATTTTCTGGAAAGTCATGGACAAGCAGGTTATTTCAAGGAAATGAAAGTGTCAGGGAATGCCAGGGAAATGAAAATGTATCAGGGAATGTAAGGGAATGCCAAGGAAACGAAATAGTCAGTGAATGCCAGGGGAATGAAAAAATGTCGGGGAATTTCAGGGAAATGAAAAAAAGTGTCAGGAAATGCCAAGGAAATGAGTGTCAGGGAATTTCAGGGAAATGATAGTGTCAGGGAATGTCAGGGAAATAAAAACGTACCAGGGAATGTCATGGAAATGAAAACGTGTCAGGAAATGCCTGGGAAATGAAAATGGGTCAGGAAATGCCTGGGAAATGAAAATGGGTCAGGAAATGCCTGGGAAATGTAATAGTCAGGGAATGTTAGGGAAATGAAAAACGTGTCAGGGAATGCCAGGGAACGAAATTTCAATTAAAATGTAAGCAAAATGACTGAAAAGTTATCAGTGATTGTCATGGAAATTATGGTAGTTTTCATACGCCAATGGATTAGTCATCACCATTTATAAAAAAAATGAGACAAAATCATCGTTTTTCTTTGTTTAAAAAAAACTACATATAAAATGTTAGGGAAATGACTGAAAAGATGCCAGGGAATGTCAGGGAAATCGACTTGTGTGCCTGGAACCTTGACTTTTCCCCATTTTTGTGGAGTAAATGACATTATTATTTATCATTGTTATTAAAAATTGTAAATTTACAGAAGCTAATTTGTAAATGGTTTTGTTTTTGTAAACCGTTGTTTCATAAGTGATGCACCTGACAATCTTGCGGAAATCTGCTTATTTTGGTTTTAAAATGTGTTTTCTTGTGAAGATATGTTATTTAGCTTAACGTAATACTGCCTTAAACTGAAAATTGACAATTATTGAATTGTGTTAATTGAGGAAAATACAGTGTATTTATACTGAGTATAATTGCATGACTGAGATTCGCGTTTCGGTAGTTTTGTGGTTTTCGACACTTGCGTAGACGAAAAATACAGAAGAATGTTAATAAATACAATTACCAAAAAGACATTTTGACGTTTATATAAAAGTAAAAAATGCAGAAAAATTGGAGCAAACGTTATTATATAGAGCGGGTCAGTTTGGCAAAACATTTACCAAGGAAATGTGATACAGAAGATTGTTAAATTCCGAAAATATGAAATTCCAGATATTTACTTTAGAATCCCCCATGGTCCTCAAAATGTAAATAATTATAAGCTTATCTCGAGTTTCGCCAACTGAGCATATTTGCAAAAGGCATGTATTCCCAATGGAGAATAATTTCTTGTGATTACTACGTTAAGGAATTTAATTCAATTAAGTTATCTCAAAACTGCACACGCCACGAACGTCTCAAGCCAGTGCTTCCCAAACTATTTCCTTCATTCATTTCCCTGAAAATAGCTTATCAGAAAATCATTTTACCAAGTTCAGATAAAATGTTCATTACTGTATGTTATCAGCTGAAATGGCCTAATCAAATAAGCCTACTTATAGGGTCGGCAAACGTAACATTCTGTGTTTACAAAGTCCTAACAAGCTATCCACGATGGTTATCAAGCTTTTTTAAGTGTTTATTTAATTTGATACTTATGAAAAAATCACTAGTTCTTATTTGCTTACACAACAATTATTGTTGTTACGATCATGTGCATCACGTTATTTTTGGCGTTTTGAACCTAGGCAAACACTTCTAGCTTCCCTGTCATGTGGAAAAGCCACCCTTAGGGGATTTCAGTACAGGGTGCCCTATTTTACGTTATTCAAACATAACTGCTTATAATTCGAGAACTACGTAATGTATTTTATCAAACCAAAGCTTACAGTAATTGTTAGGTCATATACTGAAGGTTTGCGGTCACATTTTTCAAGTCACTAGTACACACATGCAACCATTACATTTTAATTGATAATCCTTTGCAGATTGTCAGCTGTGCATTTTTTCAATGCTTGTTTTCGTACAAAATTCGTCTTTTTAGGTCTTTTTGCGAATGAAAACTTGGCTGAAAACAAAGTACCTTTTGGAAAATCGGAAAAAATTAACAGCTGTTTTTGTTGTGACAAATCTAGTGGATTGTTTTAAACGAGTGCTTTTTTTTCTGTTTTCATAAATACATGACAGTCTGACATTTTCATGTTTTAGAAGCAAGGGCCTCAATTTCACGCATTGCCTTGGGGCCTACTTCGGCATGAACAAGTATTGGTTTCATAACGATTGTTCTTTTCAAAGATAGTGAGACCAACCTCAGATTTCATCGCATTTTCAACAGATTTTTCTGGTACGTTATATTCCTTGACCTCAGGTAGGTCACAACTGGCCTCGAGTGTCTTTAATTACCTTAATTTTGGAGAACAGTGGATAGTGGTGTTTCAGCAAACAACAGTGAATATCTGGAATTTTAACATGGCGACTACCAACCTGGGAAACCTGGATACCCCAGGGACTTTTATATGCAACCTGAAAAACCTTGAAAACAAAGGGAATATTGAATTGAAACCTGGAGTTTTTCAGCATCAAAATTGCATTTTATGATTGTTCGTTATAATTCTGAGAAGTCAACAAAAATATTATTGGGCCTGATAATCAATTCTACCATTCCCCTAAAATTCAGCATTTGGGATTTTTGTAAAGATTTTCTAAAAAATTTGCCTGCTTGCTGCGCTCTTGTATTAATCTGACTTATTACATAATTGGTGATTTGGTTTAAAATTAAAATTGCTGTCAGTGTTGCCTTCGTTATTTATATTTCTGGAAAACGTTTTCGGGAGATTCCACCTAAAATCCGTTATTTCCGTTATATCCGTTTGTCAATATTATTTTTGGAATTTTCAAAGTGGTCTAAAACTGCAGTGATGGTGATCAAGTATTCCAGAAATATTCCAGTATTTCGAAAATATTAAAGATAATAATAATGACAGAAATTAACGCTATTGACGAAAATTGAATAAAGAAATTACTAGAAGTAACGGATTAAAAATCCCTCAAAATTGTTTCATTATTATTATTAAATTTAAATAAAAAATTGGCAGAAATAACTTATTCAAAAAAATTTCAAAAATTTCTTACATTATTATTGTTATTGTTATTAAATTCGAATAAAAAGTTTGTCAGAAATAACGGATTAAAAAATCCCTCAAAATGTATTTCATTATTTTTAATATTATTGTTACTGTATTATTATTATTATCATTACCAAAAAAACATTTCAAGGATACATAATACATAAAATCCATTATTTCGAGTAGAATTTTTCCAAGCAACGTTGATAAAATCCATCATTGGGATATGTTTGTTTGGTAAGTTTGTTAAAACTTACCATTTGATAAAATGTTTAAAAAATTTCGCCTAAATGTTTCCTTATTATTACTAAATATTGTTTTTAATATAATTGTGGCATCTAATCATTAAAATACATTTTTCAACCTATTCAAATCAGAATATGACCCTTGAACTATCAGAATGTGACTCAGGGAGTTTTTCAGAAACCAGTAGTCACCATGTTAAACATCGAGAAATCAAAACTGCGAATGAATTATTTTCAAAATGGCCCCTACGACGATCCTCAAGAGGGTATTGACTTTATGGTCCAAAAAACAAAAAAACCCTCAATCCTTATTATCGAATCACTATCTTCCCTTTATCATCGCCTTAATAAACAATGCGTCAGTTTTCTTCTTCAGACAAATAGCCCCCCACCCCCCATGGTCTAATAGGGTCACGCACGATGGCCCCATTTCGTCAAAGGGCTCCATCCCCTTTAAAGAGACCTAGTGCTCTACTTCTATTTCGCTGACATTCAAATGCTCCACTTTTCAATGCGATTTCCAGCTTTTGCGCTACCGCAGCGCCATCTGCGCAGGCGCGAGCATCATCCTCACCCCCTACTTTTCTCCCACCTTAATGCGTGTCTGCTTTCGTTCCACCCACGCCTCCGCACTGCGCATGCGCCACGCCCACTGCGGCCTCAGCCCTGTGGCTACTTGCCCTGTTGCTGACCACAACATCGTTCCCCATACGTTGGGAAAACCGTTGTTATCCTCGTGGCAACCTACATCAAAATGGCCGCCTTCTCCATAAAACATGACACTGATAATGACTTGTTTATACGGCTGGAATTTGGGAATATCGATTTGATTCGATAGGATATAGCCATGAGGTGATAGAATTTCAATTTGGCGATGAGGTCGTCATGGTCAAATAAGTCCGTAAATTTTGGGTAAATGCAGGGTTCATACCGTCAGGGAAAGTCAGGGAAATTCATAATGTCTGCAAATTTGTTGTGGCACAATTATTCTGATTGGTATAAGAAATTATCTGGAAATTTTCCAAATAATTACACGTGACATTTTTTTGATAAGTCGGGGAAATTAATTAGATTTGGTCAGGGAAAGTCATGGAAATTGAGTTGTAAATTTTGGTATGAACCATGACATATCCTCGTCCCCATATATACACATTCGGGCGTTCAAGTAATGCGTCGTCAGCTTTAACTTAGGGTTTTGCCTCCAAAACCTGAACCTGAATACATTACCCAAAATTGGGTAAAATTCACTTGAAAAATACATTAGTGTTAATATAATTTTGATATAAAAAATTCCGCCTATGACGCAGTTTTTTAATTTCATCTTACTAAAACCCATAATTGCGATATAATTTCGATAAATTAATATCGCCTGACGCATTTTTCAAATTACATCATTCAAAAATCCATCGTTTTTTGATAACTCTGTCATTCTAAAAGCCATCATTGCTGAATAATTTTGATAAGAAATTTCATATAACGCCTTTTTTATTCTATCATTCCATAATCCATCGTCGTTGACTTAATTTTGTCTTCCAACCGGCATCTATCTAATTGATTCCAAAGCTATTAGGGACTCTTAGACGTTTCAGAATATGACATTATTCTCGTTTTATAATTAAATTATTTCGCAAACACACAACATGTTGCAATCCTAATACTCAAGACACAGCGAACCACGTTTTAATTATCGCGTTTTTCTTTGGTATAACAAATGCAATCCTAACAATAACTGAAGTCAACCCCAAAATTCGTCACAATCTCGGTTTCCGGATCCGCCAGGGGGCGCCATTTTGATGGGAAAAATTATCCTTCAACTCCATTGGTCAATAGTTAATGCAATCCGGTTGCCATGGTCACGTGGGTGGGGGTTGGGGGTGTACTTGAGGATGCTGAAGCAAAGATGCTTCCAGGCATAACGGGCCGTTAAAGAAGAAGAAGAATATGCTAGCGTTCAATTTTCCCTTTTCTTGTTTTTAGAAAATTGAAAGAAAGAGAAATAAAAGAGAGGGAGAAAAAACCCACAAAGATGGCAATTGCCTTTTATGGCCGTTTTCGCGCTCGGATGATCGCAAAAAACTCGTCGAGATCGATCCGTTTTTATTTACTCAATTCTCAAAATGATCACGGATTAGGCTCGTGTGTATCTGTTAATGTCGTTGGGCAAGGACGCCGCCGCCAGAGGGCGCCACTTGTCGGTCTACGGTGCCAAACCATAACTTTGTTAATGCCTGAAGCCCCGAAATACAAAAAAAATGTAGCCTTAATACATTGTACCCGCAATAGTGATGATAAGGTGATTAGGGACATAAACTAAACTAAAAACGCAATTTTATTTAGCTGCCCCTGACGGCCAGGCAATCTCTGCTAGCATGCGAGCTTTTATAAGAATAGTTGCGTCTATGGCGCAGCGGGGCGCATTCTCTAGTAAAGCCTTATAATTGCGGATATTAGAGGTACGATGATATAAATCAATGAAGCAAACTTCGCTAGGGTGGAATTAGACAAGGAATTAACCTAATTTCTAGAAAAGGTTAATTTCAAGTGTTCTTAAACGTTTTTCATCTTCCCTAATTTCTAAAAAAAATAATTTCAAGTGTTCTCAATCGTTCTTTATTTTCCCTAATTTATAAAAAAAAAATTCAAGTGTTCTTAACCGTTTTTCATTTTCCCTAATTTCTAAAAAAATTAGACTCAAGTGTTCTCAAACGTTTTTCATTTCCTTAATTTCTAAAAACAAAACAAACATTATTTTCAAGTGTTCTCAAACTTTACTCATTTTCTCCAATATAAAACAAAAGATTAATTTCAAAGGATATTTGATCCTTAATTTTTGCCCTGCTCAACTGAATAAGACTAGCTCTATGTATGACGAGTAGATGATTAAATGGAGTAGATTGGTTACGTTTCCAGTCTCCGCTGGTTTCCGCTAGTGTTGCTAGGTGGCGCTCTGTCCCGGCCCCAACAACAGCATCCCGTAACCGTGGCAACCATAGATCAATGTTTCGCTCGTTGCTCGCTAGATGGCATCGCGGCGCGCGCGTGCGCTCGTGGCGGTAATGCAGGGTGCCACGTAAGGCTATTGGCACTAAAATGCAATGCTTAAATAATAACGGATTGTGTTCCTACCTCTGATGACGTGAGATAACACAGACGAGAGTCAGCGCTCTCTAGCGACGCTTGCTGGACGATGCTGTGCTCGTGGCGTTCGGCAGCGGCCTGGGCAGCAGCTGCGGCCAAACTGGCCGAACTGAAGTGCATGCCGGACTTGGAATGGGTCAGCGGCAGGGTGCTGGACTTGCCCATTGGTGGGCTACCTGTGGCAATTTAAAAACGAAAGGCAATTAAGCACCGTGAAATCAGATCATATTAGATCCCTCACAACTTTTAAGGTTTCAAAACTGTTTAGTGTACATAGCATCAATTTCCAGCATCTGATGTCAAGAAGTAACCAAAACATTCATATTTGTGTTTGTCATAAAACTTTCGATTTCTACCATTAAAACCTGTTGGTCTAAAAATTTCCAGGCTGTAACTTCATTACACTAGAACCTCCAAAATTGACCACCTCCCTATATCGAAAATATTTTAACTAAGCAGACGGTCATTACATTAACTCAATGGAAGATAGCCTATACATGTTGACCACCTGCACCTCTGTATGTTGTATGTTGACAACTTGGACTATGATACGCACTAGTAATTTACTCTCCGTATGTTGACCAGCATGGTCTCAACATGTAATGTCATGGGTGATTAAATTGATTGGCTGCTTGCAAAATTTATACTGTATACTCCTGAACAGTAACTGTCTATACAGGGTGGACCAGATATCTGGGCCTCTCAAAATAACGTTCAATCCGCTGGTGCTAGGATAAGTGTGCTT
>JAQGAF010000534.1:0-48591 GCA_034687865.1 Kryphioiulus occultus | reverse complement strand
CCCTGGCACGAGATCTGCTCCCATTGATGTGCAATGCTACACGTGACGTCACACGTTTTCGTCACGTTCACGTTTAACGTGGAGCTGAAACTCTCTATTAAAGCGGACCGTGCGTTTCTTTGTTTGCGTCTCAGCATCGTTGGCAATTTCGCTCTCGGAGCAGAAACAGTGTTGACAGGGAACAATTGTTCAATTTGGAGAAATCGCACTTTTTGGGAACTTGGGATTTGGGATTTGGCTGCAAGTGCTGCTTGGAACTCCATGCATGTGTGCATGCATTCGCAACCTATACCGACTGGTCAGAGTAAATTTTAGAATGAAACAAGTTCTGGAAGGAGTAGAAAAATGAATTTTGGAAGAAGTAAAAAGATGAAATTTTTGGAAAATTACAATACATTTTTGGATGAAGTAAAAAAATGAAATTTTTGAATGAATTAAAAATATGACACTTTTTGGAAGATTCGAAGTTTAAAAAATTAAATTTATGGAAGAAGTAAAAAAATAATTTATGGGAGAAATATAAAAAAAACAAAACGTTTTTGAAAGAAGAAATAAAGACGAAATTTTAGAAGAATAAAAAATTAAATATTTGGCAGTAGTAAAAAGAATGACATTTTTGGAAGGAGTAAAAAATGAAATTGAAAAAAGAAGTAAAAATTAAATTGATGGAAAGAGTAAAAATTAAATTGTTGGAAAAAGTAAAAAATGGAATTTTGGAAGAAGTATAAGAATGAACTTGTTGGAAGAAGTAAAAAATAATAATTTATGGAAGAAATACAAAGAGAGAAATTATTGGAAGTAAAAAATGAATTTTGGAAGTAAAATTGGAAGTAAAAAAATGACATTTTCGGTAGTAGAAAAATGAAATAGTTGGAAGAAAAAAATAAATGAAATTTTTGGAAGCAATAGCCTAAGCACATTTTAGTATGATGTACTGTAGGTGGCAGAGGGGTTCACAACATTTCTTTTATGGTGTGAAGCTATTTCGTTAGTAGTTCTAGGGCCCTACTTTGTTAGAAATTGATACGGATCAGTCAATTACATAGACAGACTCCCAGACAGCAGCAAAATGATAATTAGACAATTTGCAAGGTAAAAATACACACCTCTATGGTAAATGCGCACATTAATTGTACATTTCACATTACAAATAGTTTAGTAACGATGAAATTGTCTAAACACTTTAAAGAGTTCATTTTTGAATTACCGGGTATACCGAAACTGACTTGTGACGTTTTTCAGGTTTAATTAAGTGTATGGATATATGATTCTGACGGTGGAGAATTGCTGGTCCAACCAACACCGAGAGTTAAAAGAATCTTCTCGATGACTTTACTTTTACATTTAAAAAATGTTTAACGATGTATTCGCTGCAACGATTGTATTAGAAATTCCGGAATGTTGCTGGACGAGGATAAAGCATTTGATTATTTTTGCCTTATGGCTTTAAAAAGTATACGACTGGGGACCAATTTTCAGATTTGGTGCAAAATATGGCCTCGTAAGGTGAAAACACTTGTTGGATTCGTCCTACTTGGAGAAGATGGGATTTCCCACGATCACATTTTAAAAAATTAAGTGGAATGCTAGCTCATATTTCGCGCAGACTTTTTTCCCCAAAAATTTTGCAAAATATGAATACTCTGGTGGATAAAGTTACAATAACAAAACTTTTGCTAGTGTGAAGGATTACGGCTAAGGCTTAAAATGACTGTTTTTACATCGTCTGAATTTTAAAACCAAAGTTGACATCATGTTCATCTTTATGTTTTTCTGTTTGCTGGGGTTGTTAGGCAGCTCCAAAATTTTCTTGTAAACGATTTTTTATGTTCATTTTCCGAAGAATGTAGACTGCATGGGCATCTATGGCAAGGGGGTGAAAACAAGGGCTCACACACCCAATTTATGACACAGTTTCTCAGTCCAATGCCATCCAGCAATGAACTTTTAAATGGATGGGTCAAACGTGAAAGTATTTTTTTCTGCGTTAGATCATATATAACGAAATATGGTTAAGTCACTCGTCAATTACAACATTCTAAACCATACATGCTGAATTTCTCACTTATTACAAGTAAGCGTATAGTTTGCTATCACGGGTGCACCTTGCGCGTGAACAGGATCAATTAATCTATGCACTGATAATAATTAATCAAATTACACAGAGTTTGATCAATCAGTCCTTTTTACATTAGTAACGATTGATATATCCATCTATAGATACACGCCATGGCTGCCTCGAAAATTTTCATTTTCGACAACCATTAATCAACGTCAAGCCAATCAGTTAACACGCAGGATCTTTTGCGTCAATTTGTCAATCAAGTCAGTTGACGCTGGTATCTGGACAGTTAGTCAATATGCAGTATACGTGCACGTTGATTGTGTTACTTGGTTACGTTTCAAACAAACTTCCTGAAAATACACGATCTCAGAATTTGGATAAAGTTCAACTTCCTAGTGATAGCGCATAAGGTGCACCATCAGCATTTTAACATTTAATTGGTAATTTACCATTCAACATTTAAGTGGTAATAACTATAGCCGATTGCAAGCTCTACATCAATCACATTACATTTTGGTAACCAATTTTGCATGGTGCAATAGTATTTGCAGAAATAGGCTATCAACAACAGAAGTCCCCAAATCTGTATTAGACGGAAGTCAAAATTGAAGAAAAGTTGTATCAGTTTCGTGCACAATTCATACCGTTTTTGAACCAATTCATACCAGTTTTTGTTGCTTTTTTAAGCAGTTGCAAGCTAATCTTCATTTACCAGTTGAACACTTTTACCATGGGCAAATAGTAAAACGAAACCATGATTGGTATAACCGCCTGCAGTTTTTTTTTCAAAATTGGGGAGTGGATCCAAATTTAAAGGTCACTGAAACTTTGAAAAGTTTTGGCGACAATTTCAAATCCAACTGGCATTACGCCGAGACACTTATACTTCCTCTCACACTGTTCTCAAGTTTTTGGTAGAGCGAAGCAACAGCCTCGCCTAGTTATATAATTGGCCCTATACGATTAAGCTGAGTTGCATTAGTCGTTTGTTAAACCATTAGCCAGTTCATTTTTTTTCTTTCAGAACTGTTGTTTATAAATTATAGTGTAGTGCAACTGGTGTAGAATAAATTCAAGACAGTAACTATATACCAGCGACAGGAGGAGGATACACGCTTTCGGACACAATGTCCACGATGTTGCTTATAATCATTTTAAAAACAATTTGAAAAAGGATCAATATGTTATGGCTTACCCATTTAATGGGTGTCTACTGGATTTGGTATTTTAAATATCATGACTTTTCAATGACTTCAAAATTTGTTCGAAGTATGGGAATACTGCGTTGTATGAGCATATTCTCTCAGGCCTATGAGAATAGTGTTTTCTCATGAATATGAGAATAATGCATCCAAACAAAATTTATTACAATATGAAACCGTTCAGCTTAATGTCATTACCAAATAGTGATTTTCAGAAACGTTCTCTACCACAGTGATGATTAGCC
Organism: Kryphioiulus occultus; assembly: GCA_034687865.1. Taxonomy (NCBI): domain Eukaryota; kingdom Metazoa; phylum Arthropoda; class Diplopoda; order Julida; family Julidae; genus Kryphioiulus; species Kryphioiulus occultus. Next base: position 45,079 of record JAQGAF010000534.1, on the reverse strand, counting down.
CAAATTTTTATTTTGTGAATCAATTAAAGCAAAAATGCCATGACCCTGATGTAAATTTCATTACTTTTCCATGACTTCCTTGACCGGAATGTTAGTCCAAAACGAAAACTATCAAACCGAGTTATTTTGGCTTAAATTACTTAAATTAATAAATTCCAATATTGAATGTATCAAAACAAAACTAGTGAGGCATGCATTATGTTTTTCTTAAAAGCAGTGCACTTATGTAGTTGTTTTCAATATAGATGGGCTAACTAAAAATCAGCCTTTCTTACCTCTTATCTCCCAACCCCCTTCATTCATGGTCACAATATGCAGTAAGCTTTTACAGTATACGTGCATATTAAAAACGATATTATTTCTGATATTTTCATAAAATATCACTGAGGGAAAGACATCGAGCTAGAGAGTTGGAGAAGTCCGCAAGTAATTCCCTTTAAAATGTTTTGTTATCAGGTGCAAAGAGGATATTTTTAGTATTTTTCATTCCATTCAATTTCCAAGTATAGTTAAGCGGTGAAGTGCGCACCTCATTTCCAAGAATGATGCCGTTAGTGCATGTGAGTCCAAAGTTCAGAAAACGTCATCAAATACATGTATTCTGATGTGCAGGCGACCATGTGCCCCGTCAATCCTATTGACTCATGGCACCATTACGAAGCAAATTCGTGCAAAATTTAAAAAATCTAAATATCTACTCACCAGTTTTATTACTTCCAACAGTCTGAGTCCTACTTGATTCCTGGGGCAGCACTGAACCCCACTTTTCCATTCCTTGACCAACTGAGGTTGATGGTCGTTTGAGAGTGGTCACTGGTGGCAGCCGCATGGCCATGCTGGTCAAGTTCTGTTCGTCAAAGAGCTTGGGTCCAAGAAATCCACGACTGGTCAATTGCTCATTGTCCGGCACTGGGGAGCCCAGGTGAATCCGAAACTGAGATGTCTGCTTGGTCATCGACTGGGAAGAAGCTGAGAAGGCGGACATCTTTAAATTGATGAAATGCTTCTTGGCATTATATTCAAAGTTGGATGTCTTTAAACGAATATACGGCAGAAATGGCGTGATGAAAGCCGAATGCTGATGCTTTTGTCTAGAAAACACAAAAATCCAATTAAAATTCAAGTTTATTAAGGCACGCATTGTGGTTATCAGAACTTTAGGCACCAAGTGCAGGTTTCGATTAGCAACATGTTGGACAAAACATGTAAAAATCAATACGATGGAAAATAATGTAAAAATCAACATTATGTATTTGCAAAGCTTTCAAAACAGTTATTCGAGACATGCAGCGCTTAATTACAACGTTCAGCCATTGGAATTACATTACTGTAACTGCGAAACTTACTTCATATTGCTTTGTAAAGTGTAAACCTGGGACACAATCAGCACATGACTACCCAACTCATGTACATAAGCGAAAATGCAATTGCGGAATCGTTTGATTTACAGCCCCGATGTTATATCGGCAGATTATTTACTATCAAAGAGTAATTTTATCTTAATCAAATACACGTCAAGTGTCTCTCTGTCCATGTACACGCACAGTATTGAAGTTGTAATTCGGTATCAGAAATTCAATAAAGATATCCATCCTAAGCATATCGAAGTTTGTTCAAGCCTACCTTTATAGCCAGAAGCGCCTTCATATACCGACAAGATAATTTGAATATGCAAATACCAATTGGATCAGTTAAAACAATTTTGATGCACCCTTTGTACGATTCAAGTTTTTAGGTCTCATCAAATGTATTAATTTCCTCAAGTTTATTAACGAAAATGTAAGGTTATGTGACTTACATGTGTGTCAAAACATGGAGTCATGGAATTTTGCGAGTGCAGAGCAACGTTTTCCGAGAAATAATTAATTCTTGTCAGGGAATATCATGGAAGTCGAATAACAAAAACCTGATAAATTTATATGACTAATTTTCTAAAGGAGTGCTTTCTTGGCATATGTTTTCCTGATTATTTAAATATATGCCATTTATAATTTAATCCTGAGATATGCCATTGGTTCACGATGCCATTTATAGAACAAATAAGCTACTCCTTTTCTGTCCTTATCCACTGATAAAATCATAAAACGCGTTTAATCACTGTTGGCTTCACCACGTAAGAGCGTGCATGCATTTAAAAAGTACATATTTTTAAACTGATTAGGTTGCTGTTAAACTTTCCTAATTTTTTTTTTAAATCAAGGGCGATCCTGACTTTTAAACTACAGGTTAACAAGGCCCTCACAACAATTAAATATGTTGAATTTTAATTATGCTTCTCACCAGCACAGTACCTAAAACTATAATATTTCGGTTATTGAAGAACTATTTTGTGGGTAATGGGTTCTGCCTGTTTTGCTATTCCACCAGTGCCCTTCTTCTTGCTTGAGGAAACATAACACAGTTGCCAACAAGCAACAAATTTAGCATTTGGGATAACCCAGTTTTTGAACTGTGACTAACATATACACGTTCGCTCTCTCCAATATGGTTGAGACGAGTTAAACAGCTTTGAAATGTTTTCCACTAAATCTAAACATCTGTTTAGCTTTTCCCAAAACGCCTTAGCCCCAATTATAAAAGGGATCACGCGAAAGATTTTTATACTGGATCAAGTCTTCCTTATTCTTAACTAATTCGAAAACTATTTTTCAATTACAAATTATCATATTTGCATAAGAACGTACAACACGGAAACGTTGAAATAAAACATAAAAAATCGTAACCGAAAAAATCAGTACAAAATTAAAACCTTGCCTGTGATGATCTAGTCAGGCACGGTTTCAAGGCAATTTTATAAAATAATCAGTAATAATTGTCTATTTTTATAATAAGTAAGTAATGTATTCGCTCAAAACTGCAAAAAAAATATAAACTCCAAAAATATCACCTATTACATGGCATCCTTCCTCGTTTTCTTTTAGAAATAACATTCTCATAATACCCCTAGTTTATCCTTGTCCTATTTTTCATCTCGCTAAAATTCCTATCCTTTCGCTTAAATTTATACCATTCCCAAGCCCCGACCCTGTAGTTTTCGACAAAAATACTGCCAAATTTCTATTAGTATAATAGAAATGAATTCAAGTGACCAGTTTGATTAATTCGCATATAGTGCTATGCTAGCTGCACTTGATAACCTTAAAAACATAAAACGTCAAACACTTCAACCTACCATTGAACAACTGAATGACGACAGAAATGAACTTATCTCTCAACTTTGACACAGCACACGTGCCACTCACTTGACCCGATCCTGTTGACACCGCTTTTTATCGAGTTAACATCACGTACTAAACAGACATCGAAATCTCACTTAATTAATTTGCAGTCCATTAGCGTAATCGCGTTTAAAAAAAAATTCTTCGAAAGGTCCAATGGTGTTGGAGGAAGATGTCAGCAAATCCAATTACAGATCCCCGTACATTTAGTAGGTCTACAAATTGAGCTAAAAATTAGTTTGCCCAGCATTTCGATGCAAGCCGTGACAAGCAGAACATTTTGAACATTAAAGACCGAGGCGAGCATCTGCAAGATGGGGTATTTTAAGAAAAGGGGCCACACAGACCTAGGCCTATATACCGTGTATATTTTTCAGGTTCTTGCAAATGGTTGGATAGGCGGATTGCCAAAGAAGGAGGGGCGAGCATTTAACAGAAAATCTAAACAAACCAACACAAACACTTTCTGATATTCACTGCAACGTATGGTATTAGTGCAGAACGCATGTTCACACGTTTCAAGCTCAATAAAAATGTTCCTTGACTGGGAGGACAAATTTCTGAAATCCTAATCACAGAATTCGTGTCTTGACAGGAATAATATAAAACGTTTTGAAAATCCCGCCTATGCTTGATCACATTTATACCTGACTGCGAGCTTTTTATGAAACAAAATTTTCTAAGATTTTATGACCTCTTAAAAAATAATATAACAGAAAAGTTGTACACCATAGACCAATTTTTCGAGGCCATCAAATTGATAAAATCTTAGAAAATGTGATACCTTAGGCTAATATCACTGAAAATTCGAATAAAATATATCAGTTGATTTTAATCGGATTTTCATTAAAATTGGCCTAAAAGTATCAAGTTTTTCTACTATATTATTCTGTAAGAGGTCATGAAATCTTAGAAAATTTGATGTTTCATAAAATCCATATTTCTATGTCAAAAAAACTGAATTTGGTTCAATAAGATGGGTACCTACTGATAACGAATAATTATATGAAACTGTCATTGATGCTCAGACATTACACAGAATGCCACATTCGTTTTATTCCCATGCAACATTCCGCGATGTTGACATATTAGCAATAGTTATCTGGTTAACTGATGAAAGTTGCATCGTCTGAGGAATTAAGATGGCCGATAGTTCCCGGAATTGAACGAATTATTCAAATTCTTGCTCTCAATGTGCCCGAAAATCTAAGTGCCCGAAAAATATGCATACTAATAATAAATTTAACTCCACAGTGTTCAATAAACCTTGGCAGTGGCTTTATAGTAATACGTTGGCAAACATTAGGAAAATAAGTACATTCCAATTGTAACAATTTACATTGAAAACACACACCGAAAATTCAGGTGTATCCCAAAAGTAAGTGCACTGAATTTTTATTTAAAATTATATAAGACTGACATGAAATTACAGCTTATGTCCTTCAAAGTATGACTTTTAGCTACAAGTCAACAATTTTTTAAACTCAATCGGTTGAGTCAGTGTGGCGCTACCTTTGCTTCAGTTAGGTCCTGTCAGACTCTGAGTTCCTCGTTACGTTTACCATTTAAAAAGCCGGTTAAAGGTCAAAACTAATATCATAATTTTTTTCGAAATTTAGGCTGGGTCTAGGGAAGGAGGTACTGAGACAGGACCTTACTCAAACAGATGTAGTGCAGCACTGACTCAACCGATCGGGTTGAAACAAGTGTTGACTTGTAGCTAAGGGTCATACTTTGAAGGACATACATGTATGTTGTAATTTCATGTCAGTCTTATAAAACTTTAAATAAAAAGTCAGTACACGTACTTTTGGTACACTCCTCGTATACATTGTACTTTGGGAGTTATGAAATTCAGTTATGAATTTTACAAACACACTTCACAAATCGCAATCCTTTTGTCTTTTCTGAGGCTGGAAACAGCCCAGACAATCACAAGCAGGTCAACTTTGGCTATTTTTCTACTTTTGTAAGCACAAGTTATTCTATTAGACACATGCATGGTCCCAATTGCTGCTCAGCATACATGTACATTGCGCGAAAAATTGGACGGCTTTCAAATTAAAATAAAATAGATATTGCATAATTTTGTTAAATGAATTTATTATCATACTAAACCGTACCTCAAAGCGTGTAACATAAAGCTCGTAAGTAATCAAATTTCGAATGTTGTGTTCAATAATTTTTTTTATAAGAGCCGGTTTGATGTCGAATACAAGTACCAGAATCTGAATTTCCAATAGAACGAAAAATTCATTGGTGAGTCCTGTTCAGACTACCTTAACACTATGTAAAGGTTGCACATGCAACTAATGCTTCGAGGTAAAGTGCAGTACCATAATAAATTCATTTCGCAAAACTATGTAATTTCTGCTCTATATGAATTAATAACCAAAAAAATTTCTGCTGCACCAAGTATTTCGTAATTCTGCATACCGCAAATGCAAACAAATAAAGGTTGCCAAGTTCAACCATGTCAAAAAATTGTACTACCATCGTTTCATTTTTAAAAAAAAGCACATACCCTAACTATAAAAATGATTTAACGTTAACGGCCTAAAATATTGCGGGCAATTTCAGAAAGTCGAATTTCCCACTCGAATACAGAGAAATCACAAACAGCCTTGAAAACGGATCAGGAAAATCAATTTAATTTAAAATTACTCAATTTGCCATAAACTTGCAAAGTTATAAGGGAAATGAAGAACTATACCATGCATCAATAATCACACATAACCAAATACTGCAGTTTTTGCCACATTATCAACAATAATAAAATTTTATTTTAAAGTCACTCGGTGTACCTTTGCAGATAATAGTGCAGGTCTCTGAGTGAATATATAACTTTTTTCCTTTAACAATTATTTCAGATAAATCGTAAAAATTACTGACCATATCATTCAGTCCATTGCAAAAAATAGTGTTTGAGCTCTTCAGTTTTCATGTTTGGCAAGAATTCAATTTCAAGAACTTCAGAAAAGCCCTCATTTTTGACAGGTTTTTCAAAGTTTTTCTTAAAGACATTATAAACAACATGCGGAATACGTCGAATTTTACCTTTGGTCACATTCTGTCGCACAATATTCAAGTGATGGGCAACTCGTTCATCTGTTTTGATATAAAAGCAGCGAACAGGAATTCCTAGATAAACAGAATTCACACAAATCGGCGACAGTACATTATTGATATTTCGTGGCATTGGCAAATTTCGAAGAACTAACCTATTTTTTTGGCAAGTCCAATGTAAAACGCTCGATCCTTTTTGGAGGGATTTGTATTATCAATGACTACACTTTTGCTTGCACCTAGAGCTTCTTCAGCAACCTATTTTAGTTAAAAGTAATTTTGCATTTGACTTTTCAAAACCACCTACCCATTATACATGAAAGATACTGTGTCAAAGATGAACCTTTATGCATTTTGCTTGAGTGTTCAGGTTGTCTCTGTTAACAATAACATAACCGAATTGCTCGAAGTATTCCTTGCAAAATGTGCTCTTGCCAGAAGCAGGCAATCCAACCATGATTACTAATTCCTGCGCCTTTAAAAGATAAAAGTAAACAGGTAAGAGAAGGATATTTAATATTAATATCATTTGTATGTAAATATTATAATCATTTCAAATTATTTGCTATGAACATATATGAACTGCTTAACCTAATATGAAATTCTGATTATTGGTATTCACCTTAAATGCACTAAATAAAAGGTAGAGTTACCTTGGACTGATATGATGGTGAAGGTTCCAAATTATTTTGTTCAGCGATCATGCTTTTTGCATCAAATGAAGGCCACTCAAATTTGGCTTCCTTTTGTTTAAAAAAATATTCCTCCGGAGTGTAAAATTTGAGGCCTACGTTTGCAGCAAACATCCGATCAACACATGAAAAATCTTTTTTTTTATTAGGTGCCCAGTTTTTCACTCTTCCTGCTGCATCTCCAACATAGATGCACTCCTCAAGCTTTAACTATCAAGCAAAATATAAACTTCATAAGTAAACGTCAAAATGTTGAAAATGTGTATCAAATTACCATATTCACACTTCGCCCCCTTCTAGAGAGGTATAAAAACGTACTGGGTTTTCCTCTTGTTTGCATAATCCCATGAAGAAGTTCCACATTTCTGTGCACGGCTTCCGATAATGATTCATTCCTGTGGCAGCTAAAACCTTCAATGAAAACCAAATTTGCTTCTAAATTTTGTTTCTACCATAGTATGTAAAATAAACGACTGAATTACCAAAATAGGCAGGTCCAATTTGTTAAGAATGTCTAGAATTTTTGATTGAACATCATGTAATGTGACTTTCTTCTTTTCCAGACCCAGTTGGTTTGTAAAAAACACCAACTGGAATCCAGAATCGTGCAATTCATGCAACTTGGTTGGAATACAGTCAAACAGCCATTTCCAGTCTTTAATATCTATTATTGAGCAAGCATGAAAAAGACAGCACTGAACTGGTTAGCTTGAATTACCCTCACAATTCAGTTACTATAGATTATAAACTATTAATTGTGAACAGAGACTAACTGCTGGGTCCATGCATTTAATAAACAGGATGTAATAGAAACAGTAGCTTGACTTACTTGTTGCAAAGGTTTTGCCACTCTTGGTAGTAATTATTGTCGAATCAATGTCAAATCCGGCGACCTTTTGAAAAGCCTTGACATTCCTTTCTTGATCATAATGTAGGTAAAGCAAGCCCTTGATGCCAGGCAGGACTTCATCCCCACTTTGCTTCCACTTGAGCCCATACTTTTTTGAAACATCACATTCCTCGGTATCCATTCCTTTGCTTGTTTTTGCACTGCTCTGACCAACCCAATTATTTAGCGTTTGCTGGATTTGCCGTTTTGGCGGCATCTCGAAACACCGAAATCTTTAAATATGCAAAATGCAACAACTATTAATAGTTTCTCTGTTTCTCAATCCTCTGAAGCTCTGATGTCAAAATCAGGAATGTGTGCTATGTCGGTAACTCCGATACATGAACACCTGACTCAAATCGATCAGTCTACCACTAAATGGATGCAAGACGCCACTGATATAGCAGATTGTGATAGCAGTTTGATAAAGTATGAAATCGATCAAACAAGGTTAAATGTATTGGTTGAAAAACGCCCAGTGGACTTACCTGATAGAATTCGAAATAGAATAAACACATTTCGGTAACCTAGGCAATGTGACCAAATTCCAAATGTAATTAACATTATTTCGGCGCTCTTGTAAAAGGACGAAGAATTTCTCGTCTGCTATAGAGCGTCCATTGCATTTTCCAAAATCTATGATTTTCATTCATAATAATTTAAATGGCCGAATCACAGCATGTAGAGCGTGAATTGGACAACCCTGACAGCTTGGTTGCCAGCTTTTATCAGTGGAGAACGGTAAGAGCGAATGTCGTGAACATACATGTATATACAACACTATAATGCTACCTTTTGGAATATGAAAAAAATATTGAAGAAAATTCAACATTTTCCAATAACACCAGCATAAAAAATCGTTGTTGAACAACATGATGTATCACAAAACTCCGAAATCTCTAATATGCAATACATTCATGCAGGAATATGAAAGGATGGGAGGGAAAGCAGAAAGGCTGCAAAAAGAAGTAGAATTTAAAGAATTGCAACTGAGGATGGCAACTGCAAATGCTGAAACGCTGAAAATTGGTAAAGCTGTTGAAAATCAACATTTTCAGACAATCAAACGTTTACACTCTCGCTCCTAACTTGCTAGCAGCATTGGGAAGTCATTTCTTAAACATTCGAAAAAAATGACTACTTCTGCCACATCATCAAATATGCCCAGAAACCACAATATATTTCATGTAGAATGAATGTTGACAAATAATTATTCGTCGTCCAAAATGAGTGTTATAATGACTGCCGAATTTTCCAGACACTTCAGAATTGAGCTCCTCAGTCCACAAGTTACAGAATGCCATAAATCACCTCTTGCATTTTGAAGGTCTGTAAATTATTCCAGTCAGCTTCTAATCATGACAATAAATCTATGTTGAAACAAATTTTGGATTTCCAGTTGAAAATACGGCACTTGTCAAGAAAGTGACACAAACTGAAGAAAAAATGCAGGACATGCAGAAAGTAAAAACTACTAATACCGTACTTGTTAAGTCACAAAGTTACGAATTTTTCATAGTGTTAGTTACTTATTATTATTTTTTTCGTAAATTTAGGAACATGAAAAAGAGATTCAGTCAGCACAAGCAAAAATGATGGAATTGCGAGTTACCCATCTTACTGAAATAAGTGATTTGAAAAGACAATTGGAATTGGAAGGTGACATGTCTAGATGAATTATCTCGCATTGATTGTTGATTTTCATTTATGAGGATAATTATTATGGCAGCACAATCAAACAGGGAAGCATACAAGAAAATTATTTATGAGAAGGAACTCGAAATCTTACACCAGAGCGAACACATGAAAAGATTGAAACAGAAGCATGATGAAGAAATCATGAAAAACAAACTAGAGGTAATATAACATTTTAGAAAATACTTTACAAGTACTTTAGACTTTACATGATGGTTTACTCTTATTAGCAATGCAAAATTAGTCATAGTGAAAGGGTCTTGACCATGTAATTTTGAAGTATTAATACTCATGCAATCAGCAAATCCAATTCTTTAATGCAGTATGACCACAAGTTAATGAAAACGCAAGAGCAGGCCAAAAGTATCAAACCAGCTTCAAAAGTAACAATTTCTACAAATACTTCAGCTGGAATTGACATCCTTAGAAAGGTAATTACATGAAAGCAGGAGAAAGTTGCACTTTAAATATACAAAAATAACAAATTGACAAAATTTTGCACACCTTGATCAATTATGTGAACACCGGTAAGAACACTAAATGAGACTTGCTAAGTTGAACAGGTATAATTTTCTGTTATCTTTCAGAAAATGCAAAATATGCAGCACCTGCATGATTTGGAAACATCTGAACTGAAGGCAAAGTTGGCAGAACTTCAAGAAAAGCTTCAAGATTGTGAACTGCTTTCCCTCTCAGAGGAAAATCAACGTCCCAACCACCACAACCTTTCCTTAAAACGAAAGAAGAAATAAAAATTATAGTTTATGAAGCAAAAATTGCACTTTGTATTTTAATTTGTAGAAGTTTTCTACTTGCATCTATACATTAAGAAAATGAAGAAAAACTAGATAAGTTGACATAAAAGTGACATCAGGAACAGAAAGTTCGCAGAAGTTGGTTTTTGGCCAGAAGAAACTGAACAATATGAAGACGAGTAGGGATAGGCAGGCATGAATTGTTTACGAGCAAAGCATTTTTTTTATTTCCACTGAACGTAGTAGCTCAACCATTGCATGTCACGGATGATATTATGACAAAAGAATTATAGATCACTTTTTCATTAAGATAAAACGTTTCGTGACGATGCTACTAAGCACTTCTGCCAAAGCTAATTCAATAAATGTTTTTTAACGCTCCTTCACGAACAACGCCGCTTTAGTCAAGTTATAAGAAGTATGGGCCCATCGTTTGTGACTGCAGCTTCGGCAGTATTTCGTCGTTTTATTACAAACTGTTCTGTGCCGGACATTATACGTAGTCAAGTTGATGGCACTAAATAAATAAAGGGATATCAGGATTGTTTGCAAGAACCAAATTTCCGCACACTAATACAGCTCGTCATTTTCTTCCTTCGCTTTTTTTCACTGGTAGACAATTTGTAGTCATTGTCCTTGGCCTTCATCCCTACTGCATCAGCTTGCTGTTCTTCTTCTAAAAAATAAAAATAAATGATTTTATAAAGGATGTAAACTGCCTGGCATATTTCGAGGTAGGGAATGTAGAAGTAGGGAATGTGGGCAGGAAAATATATCTTCAAAAGTTCACCTATTGTAATAGATGTCTCATTTCTAAATGAAATCCTAAGGAAGAACACATTAATTCATTACCTTTTAATTATTTTGAGATTCTTTATCATTATTTATTATAATCAATAATACCAGAAAAGGATATTGTCAAGCCATAGTCTTGGATCAATCTAACAAAAGTTCAAAAATTGTCCAGAATGGAATCAAAAATTATTTACCATTGAGTTGGTGCTCAGTAAAAAATTCCAAACTGTCATCCAAGTCCTCATCTTCGCCATAGTGGAGATCCTCTAAGTATGGAATCACAGACATGTTGCGCTGTTCATCCCCGTTTGAAGATGGTGGGATGTCGACATATTCAGAAGAGGGCGAAAACTTCTTTCGCACCCAACTTTATTTCATCATGATAACATATGTTAGCATACGTTACTTCACCAAAGCATTTATTTGCATAGTTAAAAAGATATTCTACTCACTCGTGATGCCTTACAGTTTGCAAGCAAAACCTCTCTTGAGGATTTTTTTTTAGCATTCCTATAATGAAAAATTCAAAATTCACGGCGTTAGAAAAAAAGAACGTAAATGTTAATTTAAAGTTTAAAGTAGTTAATATTATCTCGTGCTCTAAACCTTTTCAAATACTTTTGGAAACATCTTACCCTGTAATAAATTCTGTAATAATAATTCTAATTCGTCAGGTATGGTATAATTTCCTTTGCCTATGTTTTCATAAAGTTTGTAAATGTTATCCCCTTCAAATGGGTATTTTCCTGTTGTAATATTATACCTGAAATAATTAAAGATTGAAGTATATACACATACTGTAGCATAATTTTTGCTTGAATTAATGAACGAGCTTTGATGCATCAGTAGTATCAAAATGCTTACAACGTTACCCCTGATGACCAGACGTCAACTTTAAAACCTGAGAAACTATTAGCACCATTGGCGATTTCTGGAGGCTGAAATGCTGGAGAACCCTGACTTGTATGGCAAATGTCATCCAACGAAAAGTGGTCAATCGCCTATAAAAACAACGGTATAATATGTGACCAATTGGTGCATTGTACGTCTCAATCCTTGTGAAAAAGTTCTAAGTTTCTACCTCAGCAACACCGAGGTCTGATATTTTTAAAGTACCATCAGTAGTAAGTAACAGGTTTCCAGGTTTAATATCCTTGTGAATAATGCCTTGACTGTGCAAGTATTGCAAACCTTCCAATAATTGGCAAAAATAACTAAAAAGACAAAGTAGATTAAACCATTTAAGTACTGATCATCAAATGGTCCATTTTCAGACATCATGATTTATAAAATGAGATGCTGAATTATGAAAACAATACATATTGTCATTGGAATAATAATTCTGAATAGGAATAATTATTTGATGGCAGTATTGGAAAAGTACTAGATTACATACCCATGGGCCTGCCAAATTGGAAATTTCTTTTCCGGCACACTTTCAAGCAATTCCTGTAATCCACTTACACAATATTCCATAATCATATACCTTAACAAATTAAGGAAAGTGCAACACAGTGACACCAAAACAAAAGATGAACTAATAATGATAATAAGCAAGAAGCATTTCATTTTGGTTTTGGATACATCTTCTGTTTTTCGTCATTATACAAGACATCTAAAAGGCGAATGACATTGCGATGGCACAGCCTTCTTAGTAGTCTTATTTCCCTACATATGTAAGAGAGAAAGTGGTTATTTCATCAAAATGACAGAATTAATGGTTATACATCTGAAAGTCCAACACATTCAATGAGCACATTTTCCGTTTTCTGACCAGCATCTGAAACATGCACTCAACCTATGAAACCGACCCCAGAATTTTGGCATCTCAGAAGGCAACAGACCTAACAGTGTGCATGTAAACGTAGTGTGATTGTAGGTGTATGATAACCATGACCTAAGTGTTTTACATGGATAAATAAGCTAATAAATGCACAACTTCACAAAAAAAATCAGAAGTATCAGTATAAATGAACAATTTAATGTCATTTTATGTATTGTCAGCATTACAGTCATGTTTCTCAACCACTGTCAACCATTGTGGAAAAAGTACACGTTTGACAACTGACAATACTGTGATTAGTTCAGAAATGAATATACAATAAATATTAGTTCAACCTAAACAGAAGGCAAAAGGCTCTTATGAACATTCAATCAAAATCATGATGACACATGTATATTCGCAAATGCAGGTAGAGGATTGATTTGAGATAGAAAAAGCACAAATCTAGAGGAACTATCCTAGCATTTCCTAGAATCAACCTTGAAAAATCAGAAAGCTGAAAATCAGGATAGACGAGCTAAGTTTTCAATCCACATCTTCAGAATGCAAAACAGTGATGGATATTTCAGAAGTTCGTCATTATTGCATACATGTGAAGCACACCAGCAAACTGCTACTTCAAAGCTGCCTTCTAAAAATGCCACAGTGGGGATAAGTGAAATAAATGTGGCCAGAAAGTAATAGTACACCCAAAAGAACATTTCGTGAACAATCAAAGCTGTATAGCCTGTTCTTGAGGCATAAGCCATAACCCAAAGACAGTGCAACACACACAACAATGGTCTACAGGCATACCCCGCTCTTACGTCAGGTTCGGTTCCAGGCGAGTAACGTAAAACAAAAGCTACATTTTGATATAAAAATACATGTAATTAATAAATCACTGATAAAGTCGGAAAACGACTGACGTCATGTTGCTGAACAGACGTAAAAGCGGGGCAACTAACATATATTCAGGGTACATCAGGCAATCCGAAACTGACGTACGAGAGAAGCGACGTAAAACTAAAACGGGGTACACCAGTACTTGATTAGGAGTTGAATCACAACTGAGGTCGTCAGTAGAGGAGGAGTCGAATAACTAAAACCAAGGTGTCAGCATTTAAATGGACGAACTATACAATGTTAGTACAGACATAGACAGACTGCAAGTTATGGGTTCGGCTTAGAAAGAGGCCTCTAGACTTCGACTACATACAGGACATGGGCAATAGTGCCATCTAGATATAGCATTAGAAACTATCTGCAACCACATGACTTTAACACTTGATCATTTAATTAGTTTAGAGCCATAAGGTTATCCGAGGTCAGCTGATCGTTTGTCGATATACTGTCGGTACACAGAAGCAATTCTAGAACACATTTTGAACATCAACAATATTTGGTAGCTTCTCAAATCTCAGCCACAGGTTTCTTACCTCGCATTCTATACTGAAATACCGTACCTTTGCACATTCTGTTCCCCATTGGGAATCTTTCTTAGTTTCTTCTTCTTGAGAATTTTCACCGCTAACCGGCAGAGCGTTTCCGAATCGAGAACCTCTTTAACTTTGCCGTAAGAGCCCTCTCCCAATAAGTCTCCCATTAGATACTTTCCTATCATTTTTGCTCGTTTTTTTCGCGCTTGGTAGATCACTTGGTCCGATTCGACCCTTTGAAATACAATGGCGCTGTCATCGTTCGCCCAGTCAATTTGATTCTCTTCGACGTCCAATAATTGGTGGTAGTCGTCTTCTTGCGGCTCCCCGGCCTCTATCCCTCTTTCTGCTTCTTCCATTATTACACAAACCTTGTCAAATTCAGTAATTCACGATGCATATGAGACCGAAAATAACGCACAACCGACCGCCATAACAGGGACGATTCGAAAACGAGGCTACAGCCTCGTTCTCATCACGCACAATTGACGTCACGATACACAGGTGTTTCCGGTTTGAACCCGATAAGTTTTAATGGACCTTTCGTCGCCCGATGACACACCCTTGTGATCTTTATTTCATTCATTAGGCCAAAACTGCAAATCTGGACTCAAGGCTGACTTATCTTGTCATCGTCATGCAAATATGCATAAAGCTATTGATTATTGCATGACATTTACGAACGCGATTTTATTCAAGCCAATTTGGGCTATTTTCGCGAATAGGGCCTTCCATTAGTCCAGAAAATCGAAACTTTTCCAAAATAACTTACTAATTTGTGATTTTTCATTGTTGCAGGTGAAATTTTATAAAAACTTGGCAACAATTCGCGCACTTATTGTCTTCAGAAGCCACACAACTCGAAAAATTGCAATTTTCAAGAGAAAAAAAAATAGACAGTGTATTGTTTCTGAGGTGACAAACCTGCAAATCCTGCGAAAACCATTGGATTCCAAGATCAAGATGTGTTGATTATTTCAGGTGATATAGATTTTTGAGTTGTCCCTTATGAAGCAGGGTGCAAATTATGCTTCTCAGATATAATTTTTAGAAAAATCGCATCCAGTGGCCGAAGAAAAAAAACGTGAAAATAATTTGTGCTTTTGGGCAAATACCCCTGTACTGACCAGGTTTTAGTGAATTTTTATAATTTTAATAATGAATTTGTTTGAGCATATTTGAAAGGTGTTGTGGGCAAAGAATGCTACATGTTATAACTCTTTATTGTATATTCTGGCATCTATAAGTTTTCAATAATCACATAGTGGCCAGGATTATTGGGGATAAAGTTTTCACTTTGTCAAAAAATATATGCACCCAATAGTTTTCAATTCCGCCAATTTTCTTCATATTTTCATTTCATTCAACTGTGATGGATGTTGTTATCAGATCACTCATAATTAGGCAAAATACACATTTGATAACAGTATTTAAAGACAAGACACAAAACTAAACAACATTATACAGTATATTGCGTTCAGTTCATAAACATTGAGTAAGAAATTTCCCCGCATAAAACTCCATAAGCTAATCAGTACAACGATAAGTTCAAATCCACAACTGACTAGCAGAAGCACATTCTGTTACACGTAGGAGATAATCCCACAGGATTCAATCAAAGCCATTGACACAATGTGACACTTGAAAATGATAGGCTACGTCACCTTTTTGCAATAGTTGTGTTTCGTTATTATTGAAGCGCAATTCGTTTTCTACAAAAATAACTTACCTAATTAATAAATACCACCATGTTGCAATACGTTACATTTTTAAATGAAACTAGAATTCAGTACAAAGTGGCGGTTTCATCTTAAATTTATTTCGTTCAAATATGCTTTTGTTAAACTAATTAAGGCACATTTAATGAATTATGAATCGTGCAAGCTTTATGAAGAACTATATTTGACTTCAACACAATTATCAATGCGTTGATTAGGAAATAATGGCATCTACAGTGTATTTACGAGAAAGTTAAAAAAGCGAATGACACGAACTTAAAAAAATGTACTTCAAAAGTACAGGTTAAGTCATCAACACCAAAACGACAAAGGGCATTCAATTTCTATTTGAAAAAATAATTAGCATTTTTCCCTAGAATAGTACATAAAGTAAACGCTCCTTCATTGCTACGCCAATTGCTTTTTTGAATTACTGTATTTGATTGATATCTAAAGTGATCTATGAAACGCACGTGAGGTAAAAGTAATTTTCTCAATCATCATTACAACCTTATTAGTCACAACTTATTAGTCAGAATAGCCTATTTTTATGAACAGTAGCAAGAGCATGCCAGTTATAAATAAAGCATCTGACTATATGTATGTGCAATTTTGAATATATAATTGTGAGCACTCCAATGACTAATGGACATTTGACTTGGTTCATGCAGTTTCTTCCAACAAAAAATCATGAAATGTTTTGAATATGACATTATGGTGTAATATACAGTATATACAATAGTCAAGTGCTGAACTTAGATCAACTTCAAGACTGAAATAGCCATTAGTTAACGGTCAACAGGAATGGCACATTCAGAATGTGACACAAAATAAGCTGGTGTGAAATTACACACAAGCTGTATGATTATACACAGGCGTACAAGCACGAACTGGATATTTTCAAACGAAATGCTGTTCTCTATCTTTCCATTCCTCGTCTTGCATTAGTTCGTCGACTTTTCCATTTGTGTCATCAAGTTTCCCCAATGCTGAATCTGGTCCAGTTACGTCCTTGTTCTGGTTCGATGTCATACGTTTTTTAGGAATGTCCTGGGTCTTTCCAACAGAATCACAGACGTCTTTTGAATTGCACCCAGTTGGCTCGAGCGATCCTCTAATCCCACCTGCAGGCAATGTTTGACTGACCGAAGCAGGCCTTTCGTGATTAGAGTGAAGGGTTGGAGTCCGTCTGTGTGACAGATCGTAGTTGGCAAAAGTTGTTGTTTTACTAAGGCGTAGAGAACTTCCGGTTCCTATCCTATACCTCTTGTACGGGTCATCGGTCAAATAAGGCGATACATAGCGACCACTTGGACTGTTATCTGGAGTTGATCGAGTGTCTTCGTAGCCAGAATCTTTAAGTCGAGTTTACAAAATAAGTTAGATGTTAGAATTAGTTATGAGATCAGATATAACAGAGTTCATGCCAAAATTTGCAACTTGATCAATTTCCCCAACTTTCCCTGACCAAATCTGATCAATTTCCCTGATTTATAAAATAAAAAACACCACGTGTAAGTAAAATTAACTATTTTCCACATTATGCCCATTCAGGTGCATGTATCTAATATTTTTGAAAAAAAATCACACTTACATTCGCCGTGACCCCGCGTATATTTTAAAATTAAGAACGCCATAGGCAAAATTTTAGAAAAACTAGACCACAAAATAATTCTAAACAAAATACTGTATTTTGGAGTTAATATTAACATGAGAGCAATGACTGCAAATAAACATTTAAGAGAACGCTGTAGGCGAAATTTGTAAAAAAAAAAAATGTAGTCCTAATGCAATTTTGAAGACGTTCTTAGAAATATTAATATTCAAGATAATACTGTGGCCCTTTTTTGTCTTAAAAAACTAGACCAGAAATAACAGATTTAATATAAGCAGGGGAAATTTTTCTTTTCCACGGCAATTTGCAGTAAAATATAGGAATACTTGACAAACTGAAATTGTCCCTCAGCTTAAACATATTTCTACGATGGATTTTAGCTCATTTATTTAAAAGGAAATGCCGTAGACGAAATTTTTTAAAAATTCTACTGGAAATAACGAATTGTAGGTGTAATTTATAGGGTGTTTTTCACAAAAATGAATTGAAAAGTGAAAATTTCCAGTCACAAAATTAATATTGAAAATTTTTTGAAGTTTTCCCTGACTTTAGGGCAAAATGTCCACATTACTGTGAATACATTTCATTTCCCTGACTTTCCCTGACAATATGAACCATGTATAACCAATTTAAAAAAAAATTCAGCAATGCATACAAAACTAACGTGTCAAACTAAAAGCTTACCTTGATCAGTTTGTTTTTGCGGAAAGCTCAAGAGGCCCGGCTTTTTCTCATCTGCTCGGTTCCATTCAGATTCGCCTTGCCTATCATGATTCTGGCTTATAATACCAACAGGCAAATCATTATCCGAGCCTTTATCGTGACCTTCTATGTCTATTAAGGATACCTGAGAGGATGCAGATTTAAGACGATTTACGTTGAAATTCGTGCTGTTGTCCATGGAATCATTACTCGCTGCATGGCCGTCCTCGATTTCATCAAGCGTTTTTGCATCAGAGCCCAAATCACTACTCTGGGTCTCCTTGCTAAAAGTTTTTGCTTTGCCGTTTGCTGCGTGCAGTGCTACGTCTTTAGGGCCAGCAACGTGAATAACGATTTTATCCGTGGTATTTGCAGAAGCTCCTTTTGAGGAACTTAAAGAAATCGACCCTGCAGCTGAAAGAACAGGTTGGTTGAGCAAGGCCTGTTTGCGTGCAGAAGGAACTGGGGAGGAAGCCAAATTACGCAGGAACGATACATCAGTTTGGGTGACTGCATTGGACATGGCTACTGGAACTTTGGGTTTTTCAGCTTTGATGCTCGGGGTTGATGTCAACGGCAATTTCTGTCTTTCTAAGGTCGAAAAGTCGGCATTTCTAACAAGCTGAGAGTTTGTCTTGTCTGAAGAACTGTCCAGATGCTGTTCCCGATTGCGACTAGAATTTAACGGTATTTGTGCGTCTGAAGACATTGTTTCCTCCAGAGAAACCTGTTTGACATCTTGAGACTGTCTGCTGGGCAAATCACGAGTGGCTTTCATATTCGAAAGGTCAGATGGGAGGCTGTCATAGGGCTCATCGTCTGAAGGAAGAATTCCAGCCCAATCACCTTTGTCAGTCAATGATGGTGAAATATCGCCGCAAGAACAGGGTGAAGCGTTTAAAACGTCTCCCGTGGAATCGGTTTCGCATGATTGCAGTGGCAGAAACATCGGTATACTTTTTGATTGTATGGTCTAAAAAAGAAAGCATTAATTTTAATGCCAGAATTTCACTTTTGAATTTCACTTTAATTTTACAATTTCACTCTTGGCTGCTCAATAGCATTTCTGCAACGGAAATGCTAATGAGCAGTCAAAAGTTAAATGGTTTGCCAATTTTAAGAAAAAAATTCCTGTCTCGTTGTTACAAATGCAGATTATTTAAATGAACGCGTGATTTACCTGGCTAGTCTTTTCAGTTGATTTAGCATTAATTTGAGAAGAATCTGAGATGAGGGTCTTCACGTCCATGTCGCAGGGTTGCTTTTGACCAGAATTCACCAGGTTTCTACCAGTTTCACTAATGACTTTGTCAGGTCGATGAATAACAGATTCAGCTTGAAATATTTCCTATAGAAAATTCGCATCTTTGTAATTACAGAAACCCACGAGAAATGAAGAACTATTGTAGCTCAATTTACCGTGGCATGCTGAATGAGAAGTTCGACCACTTTTGCTTGATGACAAGTATCTACCAAGGATGCCAGAGATGCTCCCCCCTCAATGGTTCGTAAAAGTGTTGGTCCAAACACGATGCCCAAATTGCTGGGTGGCATGTTATTAACAGCGGACATATCAGCTACCCTGAAAAATTATCGAGTATAAATTGAATGTGACAGCTGACTTGTATTGATTTGTTGGCTTGTCTTTTTAAATTTTAGTAGTAATGCATTTTTAGTTATTTTTAAAGAAGATAAGTATCCAGAAGTTCTTACCTAATTTTATAAATTTATTACTTTATCTGAACTTATTTTGCAGGCAATTAACTTCAGTAGGGATAAATATGGGGCACAAATTACCTTCTCAGATGGTGAATCAAGGTAGACAGAGTAGATAAGTGAGCAGGTTTCAATTTGGAAACTACTTCTCTCAATTCCTGTAGGGTGGCAGCCTCATTATCATCACCAGTCCTTGTCTGATAATCCTACAGTATACGTACACATTGAAATATTTAATACCGAAGTTAGGCATTTTTAAAATCAAGTTTTCAAACAACGCAAAATTACCCTAGCAATTCGAATAAAATCAGGATAATGCGGGAACGTCAGTAATGGTTCTGGGAGCTAAAAACAAATGGAAATATTACAAATCAACACTGGCAATGCAGTCATCAGTTATTGTTAGGTGTGAATCTCACCTGTCTAAGGTAGAGTTTAAGGACATTTGCAATGACATTAGGATGCACATCAGACAAATCGACTAAGTTGGCTCCATTTTCAAAACTCTGACAAAGTTTTTCAATGCGGGACTTAACGCCGGACACCCTGTAAATCCCCTTTATCTCACGTCCTCTCGCATCGATTTCAGCAACACACTTGGATACCAAGTGAGGTACCAAAACTTGAGACTCCTGTGAATGAGTTTGCAAATCCACTCCAAAAGTAGTCATTTTTCTAGGCAACTTTTTATGGCCGCATTGGATGGCCAATGCCTCCAGGCACTTTTTGTGGCATGCCAAACCGCACTGCAATATCAAAAAGACATCACAGAGAATTACAAAAAAAATTGCCTAACAAAGTTCATATTCCGGCTTATCAATAGTAACATACCCGAGTGCATTCCACCCCTTGAAAGTAAACATAAGTGTCGCATTCCCGACACTTCGCCATTGCTTTGAGTTTGCGCAATGCATGTGTGCTCGCTGCCTTAGATATACACGGTCTCCTAAAACCATTCTCAACTAGATAAGATAGCAGAAAATTAGGCAATCTTACATAATAGGTAAAAATTAAACGTGGGCATTTAATCCAAAAAAAAACTTACGATTTTCTGTCTCGATCATATCCAATTCATCTCCAGATGAAGCATGACTTAAAATTCTTCTACTGGCCACTTGGGGGCTCGCCGTTGGTGAAGTATCTCTTGACTTGTTGCTCTGACTGCTTCCGATACTGTCAGAGTCGCTGCCCAAAACAGCTGTAACTGCGGGATTCCAAACTTTTGCAGACTGAAGTCGCGTTTTATCTATTTGGATAAAGGAATTCAACTTCAATTTAAAATAAAATTCAAATTTACCAGTATATTCGTAATGATCGAGATAGTCAATTGACTTTCAGGAAAACTTTTTTTAACCTTTATTTTCTGTGCGATTTGTAGATGATCCTTCCTCCGACATTTCACAAGAATCAATTGATTTGCGCTCCTTTTCGGATGTTCTGTATATTTTGAAATGCAGATAAGTTATCAAAACGGTCTTGTTTGTGTTAAACCAATTTTGTATAACCTCTAACATTTTATCCTACCTGCCATCAGGTGAATAGCATTCAAAGGAGAATGGGTTAGGGTTGTGTTCGACGTGATTGAGGTTAAGCGTGCTTGAATAACGTTTTACAAACTCAAGATACTGCGCACCAGGTTCATATAGGCGGCTACTTTCACAAAGCGTCTGAAACTGATGGTTTTCATTCAATAAATGATTAGCAGATTTTAAAAATAGTCATATGCACAAGAGCATGCATTGGAAATAATGTACCTTGACTGGGGCCGGTGCTGAAAACGTATGTTGCATTTGAAAATATGTGACAGTGACAGCCTTCATAGTTGTGTCACATTGCAGAACCAATTCTCGCACTTGCCGTAGAACATCAGCCTGAAGATCGCACATCAATGACAAATTAATACCATTTTGCGCGGATTAATAGAAATTCTTTGAAGCTGAAAAAATTACCTTTGTATTTTCCAGACTCTGGTGCCTAATGTTCGCTGTTTCTACACATTCTTTGTAATTGAATTCAGCCTCAACGACCTAATTTTAATAATACAAAAATGTAACAGATTATTACAAGTACTGCAATTTTTTCACCGGTGAATGGCAAGTTTGTTTCCACTATAAAAGATGACAAATTGGCTGAAATGAATCACGAAACGATTCTTTTGATAAAGGTCAGATATGTTATTAAAGATAAAAAATGCCATTACCTTTTGTGCTGCATCTTCTTCCAGTTTCTTTTTCTTATCTATTTTGCTTATATCGATCCCTTCAGTATTTTCCATTTTGATCAGTGCCTCCTTGGCCTTTTCATAATCCTGATTTCTTTGAAAATACTGAACCTTGGCTTTTCGCAAATTGGAAATGGCTTCTTGCTGTTGAAATGCAAACCACGTAATTAAGAAAGCACCTACGTGCATGTCCAACTTCCAAACTATTGTAACATGGTCACAATTTAATTACCATTTTCTTAAATTCCCTGTGCCACATTTCCTTAATTTGTTTCCGTTGTCTTTCATGATCTACCCTCCGAGCCGTTAAAGGCTAAATAGAAAATAGTCAAAGAATGCAAATTGGTATTAAAAAAATCAACATTCACTTTGCATCAGCACTTTACAAAAAATAAACATTAAAGATAAAACCTCCACAAATTTGTATTCTTGCAAGGCTGTACACATTGCAAGGCCATCATTGGCATTGCAAACATCTTGATCTAACGCTGTACAATAAATAGACTGAAGTGGAAGGCAGCTCTGCAATGTTAAGCAAGAACAAAACTGATTAAGACAAGAACCTAGTTTCTAAAATATGCAAAGAAATTATCAACCAAATGCAAAATCTTACTTCATCTTTGAGTGCTTGCCTTGTGTTTTGGGCTAACTTTGACAGGCTGCGGGAATATTCAGCCTCTAAAATAAATTGATAAAAAGAGGCAACGAATCAGCATATTAGTTCAAAAGTCCACAAAACACATCAAAAAAGCAATGCATGCAGCTATTTTATAAAAAATACCTATGTTAGCCCTTTTGTCGATGTATGTGATGATATCTTTGGCATATTTTGACCAGACTTTAGCTCGGTATAGAGCAATATTAACCCCATTATCAATCTTCATGAGAATTACATCGATTTCTTCAGGTGATAGCGATTCTTTGTCACAAACGAAGATAAAATGATTATTTAGGCAAAACTGGGATTAAAGATACGAAAGTAGAAGAAAGTCCCAAATTTCAAAAGTAGTTTTCAATACCTGGCTCTCTACTTTCTTTCGGTGAAGAGACGAAAGGGTCTGCATCACCAGGTGCCTGCATTAAGTTTTCACATGACTATAAAAAATGAAGAAAGCCACAATATTAGTAAGCTCATTTCATTACATCGTCAAACATCAAAATTTGCTGAAAAGAAACCTGAACAGGTTAGGTTGATAAACTGCGCTAAATTGCTTTTTCTTTTGCACTTTCAACTGAGTTACAAACGGTCAATTAACAAATGCAACCGAATTTCCAGGGATATGAATATGTACATCCTTATCGTCTCATATCTGTTGGAAATTCGCAATATTGCGACGGAGATATAAACCATGTGTTTTTTTTTAATTTCGCTAAGTTATTTTCCTTTACCGAACACATGTCTAGTACTCTGGGTTTCAAGTTAAAAATGTCGAACTGCTTCTGCCAATACCAACAACCTGAGTTGAAAACAGTAACTTCTGTTCTGCGAAATGAAAGCAAGTGGAGAACTTCCCGTTCAAGTTTTTTGAGTAAATTCTACTCACTTCCTCCTCAGCTTTATTGAAGTTAACTAAGGCCACAGATGTCTTGTGGCAGCCAGTTAGTCTATTAATTTCTGGGTTATTCGCAAACTTTCACCTAGCCTCTTTTCCAACTTATTCTGGCAAATGATCATCGTACAGTCCCGATTAGAACTCAAAAAAGTAAATGTAAGATGAATTTTAAAACTTGAGATTTCATTAAAATTTTGTTCATTAATTTTTGCATTCAATGTGCAGACCAGGCCATGGCGGACAATTTTACCATTTATCTGAATTTAGTAAAATTATAATAATAATAATAATAAGATATTTTATTCCATTGATTGGAAAGGGGTGAATGGTGGTAACTCAAGTTACACTTATACATCTCCCAAAGTAAAAGTCATTGATGACAAAAATTAGAAATAAAGTACAAAAATTTAGATTGATAAAAGATTAATTTTATCAATCATTCTTGTAAAAGCCCTTAGGGAACTACCCCCGACAATCTCAGATGGCAATCTATTCCAAATCCGACCAACTCTAAGGCTAAAAAACAAGTTTATTAGTGCTGCAGCTTGTATCAATTTTCAAGCTACAGTAATCAAGACATCCTTTGTCACTTCCAGGGTTGCTTCACCTTTCCTTTATGCGAGACATACCAATTATTCAGACTTTCTCAGAAATTTCTTTTTAAATTAAACACGTCCTTGTTTTCGCCATATCCTTGCGCAATGCCTTCCTGATCAAGTTTCCTGTGTTAGTTTATTTAAAATTATTTTACAAACCCTTATCCTTGCTGCTGGATGTAACGCTGATGACGTGTCTATATCACCCATCAAATATTCAGATACCCTGAAGAACAAATGAAAATCAACTCGTTAATTGATGTGTAAATATTTATTGGGAAATATTAAGTATTCTGGTTTTTATCACTGAGGCTCAAGAGAGGAGCTGCACATCGACCCGAAAATCAGATGGTCAACAATGCAGAAACCCTGAAAATCACCCCCGCAAGATAACCCCTTTGGTAGCCCACCGAAAAATATTATTAAATGCCCAAGAAACCTTGTACTAAATGCCAATCACAGAAAACAAAGTAAAATTTTATTTCAAGGATATCAAAAATTTGTCCCAAATTGACGCAAAACCTCTCTCCGACAATCTGGTATCCTGCACTAAGCCAAATTTGATATCTGGCGACATCCAAATTTGATTCCAAGCAAGAAAACATAAGCTTACAATCTACAAATTTAGACTTTGAAGCCAATCCCACTGAGTAGCATTTTTAAGGAATGTGGGTTTTTGTCTTGAAGGCGAGGTTTTTAGGTGGAAGAAAACATGCGTTACTACACTAGCATTCCAAACATGAGATACACTTTAATTAAAATAGTGATTTATTACACATGGAACTTCATTATCGTAGAATTAATTGCACGTATCCTGCAAAACCCACTCACGAAAACGGTCAACTGCTCATAGGGTTGACTTCAGACTAATCCAGCCCATGATTTTATTCACCGAATAGTTTTCATATACAAGTATATGTATATGAATGGTTTATAACAATATTATTAAACCGACATATGCATTAAGATTTTGGTTAGCTTTTTTTAATTTGATTCGCCTTACTGGACTTGGCATTTCGGGTCTTGTTGAGCTAACAGAATTTCAAAGAAAACCTTAAGCTAAATGTTATTGGGGCACAGCAACGAATAATGCATCTTAATAAATAAAAAAGCAATAACGTTAACTGTGGATTTCTAGTCAAAGATACACAATGTAGTTCAAGGTGATTTGAAACATTTTGTCAATATATCTAGTTTCCAGATTTTTTGTTTCCTTCTTAAACTTATTTGAGAAGACGTCAACATCTTCTCTACTCAGAAATAAAAAAAGGTCAAGTTGTCAACATGGTGCAACACATCAAAAAGAAACAATATTTCATAACGATATCAGAACGTCTAATCGGTATCAATTCTATTGTTACTGAATGTTAAACTATAATTTCTTTTCTCTGACTTTCTTTGTTTTAATATTTAATTTGTAATCTTAATCGCCCATAAAATATATCATGTCCTTGTACCTTAAGATTCCATATCAGATGAATTTAATTTCTTCTCAAGTCCAATTAAATTTGGTTGATTATTTCCTGTAAGCACAGCCCACCAAAGAGGGAATTCAAGGTCGTATACAGTATGTGATTTGAACAAGCTTTCCTTGCCCAAAAATAGGAATGGGGAGACCCCCAAGAAAAGCATTGATAAATGATTGGTCATACATTATTGATCAGATGCGTAATTATGTAGGGACAAGTAAGTCTTTATCAATAATCAGAACAATTTCCCACTCTTATTCTTTGTAATTTCTGAGTTTACGATACTTGGATAGAATGAGGGGGAAGTTGCTGCTATCAGAGGAAATTCCTGGTGTTAATCATAATGTCAAACACTTCAATATGGATATCGGTTGGACACAATATAAGAAAGGATATAATTTAAATGTTTGACCCAATTTTTGGAAGGAGGTGGGAGGCAAAGAGTAATTATCATCCATGAGATGGGATGTAACAAGAAGCTTTATGCAACAACTTTGATAAATTGACAACAAAACACAATAAGATGATTGGAGCAAATTAAAAATAAAGTCGACTGAATGTTGGCTGAAATATAGGCCAACTGCAGACGGCAGTATACTTAACAAATCTTAAGAAAGATAACAACCGTCAATTACTATCCTACATTCATATATTGGCTTATTAGTTTGCTTATTTCCTGTTGAAAGTTTTATCTTGTCCTTGCTTTGTGAAGTTGAATAACATTCTTATTTAAAGAAATGTCTTCATCGCAATTAGACAAAGCTGAAAATCACTGCCATATTTATAAATACAGCTTGTACCTCACCATGAGAATAAGTGCAACTTCAATTGAGCAATTAAGATGTCTTGGCACGTGATCAGGACAAAACTATTACGAGAAACTATCGACCCAAATTAAGCAATAGCAAGTTAAATAATTTAGATGAGACTGCTTGTTTATTCACGGTACTGAAGAAATTAAATACACGTACATGTATGTAAACGAAATAACTGAACGCAGGGTGTGCATATCATCGGTCAAATTTGCAGTTTTATAACTAAATTTTTACTGATTTTGAATTTCTAAATTACTAAGTTTTAACCAATTAACTCCTACTTATCTTTAAGTTTATAAAATAACATCTGTTTGCAGTAAACGTCTAGACTAAGACAATAAAAGGCATATTACTGGACATAGGCCAATACGCTCGTTTATATGTTTATAGTTTCAGCGGCCTGGAGGAATTTGTGAAATGGGTCAAAAGGTGGCTGTGATATTGACTACCGTTGATTTCTTTATTAAGCAGATCATTTCTGAAAAATCAAGCTGTCTAGAGATGTAATAAGTGACAATGTCCAGTGCAACACCAACATGGTCAATGACCAAACCTCCTGTTGGTTCCTGAGCCAAAACGATTTGACCAAAAGAAAAACAAGTGTTTCAAGTACAGGAAACATCTCAACGACATAAAATAAAGAGGGAACTAAGCGATTTTGCCAGTAGGGTTTCCAGTCACACGATCCGTTTTGGAAAACAGGCTGGTGAAGGGATCGACTGTCGACACAGTAAAGTTTACATGACGACGTGTGGCCCAAATTAGAAAAAAAAATTCCGTACGTGGAAGAATCTCCAGCGTACTTCATCTTAAGTACCAGAAACAAAAATATAAATTTAAAAACATAATAATTCCAGGAACAAAAAATTTTACTTTATACTTTACGATAGATTTGAGGCATCAGTGGGTTTTAATGAACCCTATAGAATTGCAATAAAAATAAATGGCGTTTTTTTACATATTGCAAACTTAGGAAAAACCATGCGCAATGATGAAAGCTAAGAGTTTACTTATGCAACGCATTTGCAACAGAGTAACTTTCCAAGTTTAATAAACATTGGCATGTACATGTACTTGAACTATCACTGCCACAGTGCTTGTGTACTAGGCCAAACACTAATCTCTCAAATCTCAAATTTCGATGTCAAAAATCAGAAATCACGTCATTTTATCTAAACAGTGACATATATAAGCATTCCAAATCGTACGATATCCGGCAGTGAAAACAAATTGTTCAACTATAAATAGTCAAGCAAGTATTGTCGATAAAGTGATTTTTATTTCTATAGTGTTTATCACTTTATCCGCAATCGCTATACATGTATGCATTATGTTCTGACATGCATGTACTGTACATGTAAATTACATGCATTCAATGAATCCATTCAATCGCATCACACTCGATCAATTCGATCAGTGATCGATATGATAGTGAAAATGACTGATTTATACTGACCAATGACATGATGATAAACGACCATTTTAAAACGACACAAAGTCATTAAAGTCGAAGAGGCGTTAATGGTTTTCCATTACCAGATTTGTTGCTGATTAATTATCTCTAACATCTACTGCACATAAAGTGATGCTAAAACTGGAATCGCATAGTTTTCAACGTAAATAAAACCTGGTGCAACTAAAAACTGCCAAATTCAACACGTTGCTGCTCAGTAAGCATGACTTACCCAAGCAAAGAACTTGGAACAGCTGTGCGTTTCCGAACTCTCCCATGATCAGCACCATGCCTAAACTTCATGTAGGGTTGATATTGTGCAGAATATCAATAAAGCAAGCACTAAATTTCATCCGAAAATTTGCCTTTCTTCACATCGAGGCTTTCCATGGCTGCACAAAATGTATTCCCAATAATTGCGTGCAATTATATTTGCTTGTCTAAGCGGTATTTGTAATCCAATACATCTTGAGGCAAGCGTTCACAATTGGCAGTAAATGGTAATTCCAGTATCATGAATCCCAGTAAAATCCATAAACTAGTGAGCGAATTCCAATGAGAGTTGTTTGCAGTTTCCCTCGATTTGGTGTGTTTCAGCACAAGTTCTGACAGTTCTCACGCTCGACACCAGGAATGGTTGTCAGCTGAGTAAAAACGGACGCTATCCAGTTACCAGTCAGGAAAATATGCAGGCAGGGTCAGCAAAACTGCCGAAAAATACATGTAGCAGAAAAGTGGGTGTCAAGCCGTAGGAGATAAGGAGAGACCAAGAACTAATATTGGTTGCTTGGACGACTGGTAAGCCAAGATACCACACCCACACAATGCCAGCCTCAAATAAAATTCGACAGCACTCGTACGAACTTCGAAGTGAAAATGGACATGGGTAAGGTGGATCAAGTTGTCAAACCAACATCGCATTTACAACTACAGTACGTTTGCATTCGCCAAAAAATGTTAACTAGGGCTTGGATTTAAGAATGACAGCGTTCGTAAACAAAACTGATCCCTTTGCCATATTTGGTGCCCCAAAAGGCGTGGGAATTTAAAAATACGTTTAATTAGCTGTAGAATTACGTGACCACGTGATATTTCAACTTGGTTTTGTCATGTAAAGTCAATGAGTGGCTTTATGCATATCACAGAGATGTCTTCCAGCGCCAGTAAATCAGAATTGGTTAATTCCCCCAGAGATGACATTTTCAACTTCCCTGACTTTTCCCTACCTTTTCCAGGTTTTAAAACATTTTCCTGACCAACCTGGCCATTGAAAATGCAAAAATATGATATGCCAATGATAGGAAAGCTATATTTTTTGCTTATTATATACAGTATATACAGGAGATAGAACACAAATTTTCACGAGTACACAGCAAATTCAATTAGTTTTCTTCATTTCGTTAAAAGAATTGCTAGTCATCTCTTGGCTGTTGTGCTAACCAATAACTAGCTATGCAAACTATATATGCAAAATCTGTTATTGATTTGTTGAATTTGCTGACTTTTTAAAAAGTAAATCAATTTTCCCGGACTTTTAGAGGCTTTCAAGGTCTGGGGGAGCCCCGTAAGTTTCATTGATATCGAAAACTAACTGCAAAACTCGATCTAATGAGCGAGTTTAGAAAGTCCTGTTTGGAATACTACAATCAGGGTGTCAACTGGATTTGGTATTGCCATTTCCTTTACTTTTCAATGCCTATTAGATATGGGACAATTCAAGTATTATGCCATCACAAAATGATTTTCAGAAACATCATCAGTGAACGCCATAATTAGGCGAAACGTTTTGAAAAATTGGATGACAAATGATGAATTTTAACCCAAATTTTCATTTAGTGATTCAAAGGCAAAAATTCCATGACCCTAATTTAAATTTCATGCTTTCTTATGACTTCCACGATCTGAATTTCATTGCATGGCTTATCCATGACTTCCATGACCGATAGACACCTTGAAAATGCGAATAAAAGTTAACTGATGAAACCCAGATGTAAAGGAATCACTTACATGTATTTTAGAAATGAGAAAATTATGTTGGTTTACGTTTGAAGCATCATCATCATCTTCAGAGAGGATCAGTTGATGGTGCTCATTTTTTGTGCAGTTATTTTAAAATTGATCCGATCTGAACTGAACCTATTCGGATTTGAACCTACCGACCTATAATAAACACATTCCAGCATAGGAATTCGATTCTCTAAACAACCCTGGCTGCGCTCATTTGTTACCATTTCAAAACGTTTCAGCTGTTAGGTTCTATACGAATGGCAATTGATGCCAACATTTTTGGCATGGAATACACCGAAAACCACCTGGACCTTAATGCCCACACGGTGTCGGTGCATTAATCTCGTGTTAAATCGTAATAGCCATATTTGGCCAATATTGCCAAAACACGATCTTACATTGCTTTTAGCTTTCAGGTTTCCAGTAAGATTAACTCCAGTTAAAGTTTTGATCCAAAATCCCGAAC
Organism: Kryphioiulus occultus; assembly: GCA_034687865.1. Taxonomy (NCBI): domain Eukaryota; kingdom Metazoa; phylum Arthropoda; class Diplopoda; order Julida; family Julidae; genus Kryphioiulus; species Kryphioiulus occultus. The sequence continues at coordinate 14,437 of JAQGAF010000534.1, read as the reverse complement.
TGGTTGCACCAAATGTCAGTGCTCATCAGATACGCTCGTAATATAAACTGACCTCATTAGCAGGGCACGAGGAAAGGGAATTTGGTCCAGAAATATAACCAGACCACTCACTACTCCAAATTGGTTTTCTGTTATTACATCCTGTTAAGTTAAACCTATACAAGAAGGCGGATTACGGTTACACTGTAAAAGCTGAAATATTTTCAGTGCGTTATTTCCAGAAACATTCATGAACGACAGATCGTAGTTTTAGACTTAATATGCTGGCATCACGACACGTATGCTCATTACAATTAAGATCCAAACCTTACCAAAAATAGGTAACGCTTGTAACCAAACCGGGACATATTCATGTACATGTATAGTGTGGTGAACCTTGCATTATACAGTATGATCATGGATGGCTAAACTTTACAAATGAGATTTTCTCCAAAAAATAGTAGAAGACGTATAAACGTTTGTGGCCGTTTTAAGCGTTACCTATTTATGAATTTCATGGAAACAATTAACCACGACAAGTCTCGCTTGACCAACTCCTAGTCCCCATTCGAAGAAGTGGCCATGACACTGATGAACGTTGAAGGCAAAAACAACCATTTTGTCAAACTTCAACGCTTTTGAAAATGAAATGTGAACCAGTTTTAGCATTACATTGTACTTGTTTCTGCTCCAGTGATCTGCGCAGCAATACATTATATCTAACAGCTAGTGCACGTGAACTTTAAATACAAACAATTAAAAGCGACTAATTCTGCACGGGAATTTAAAAGCAGTTAACTAGCCATTGCATGTGTACTTACAAGTAAATTGGGCAGATGGAAAATCAGGCAGAAAACCAAGCTTTCGACCACAAATTTCCAAACGTTGTAATGAACCGTGACCCAATAATGCGAAGGAAAACGTTATGGTACATGTAGGTTTTACGAGGATCCACTAAATTTCATTATCCATTCAAGGTGGGATAAGACACTATAGTCGTGGCAAATCCCATCCAAAAATAGGTTATATCAGTGATCAAACAGTAAATCAAGGGTTCTTTGTGATAAAATCTTTGCCAAATGCAATAAATTCCTGAAGCGCAGCAGTGCACGTGCTGATAGATGATATCGTAAACAGAAGTTTTTTATATCAGAAATCAACACCATAAACAAGTTGCATAATTTCAATGCAAGCACGACGCCTGAAGCATCAAGCATTACATTATAAGAATATGAAAAGTGGATTCGGGTGTTATTCTTAAAAGGTCCTGAAATTATTACAGGGTTCTCCCCGAGATGAAATTCTCAACTTCCCTGACTTTTCCAGGTTTCAAAGCAAATTTCCCTGACCACCCTGACCACTGAAAATGCAAAAATATGACATGCAAATGTAAGGAATACTACATGTACAGTGTATATATGTATTGCTTATTGCATATAAAGAGGAGATAGAGAACCAATGTTCACAAAGAAGCAGCACAACTACATGTAGATTAAGGTTTTAAAATGGACACATTCATTAGTAATTTCTTTCACAGTATTGCTTGTCATCGCTTGATTTTTGTGCCAATATATCTATTTGAAATTTGTTAATGATTAGTTGAATTTACCTGCTTTGACATGTTCAAAATAAATCAATTTTTCGGACTTTTCCAGGTCTTTTCAATTTCCCTGACTTTTCCGTGTGTTTCAGATCTGGAGGAACCCTCCATCAAAAATGTGCAAAGCAATAGCGTCAAGTGCAGTAACAGTACGAGTGATATTGGCAAGTAATTGAGATAGACAACAGGCTGGATATTAGCATAATTGTGCTGATAACAGGAATGTTGAGAAAGGCGAACTAATGCTCAAAGTCTACCACACAACCTAAATATAAAATTATGCTGTAGTAAATAATTGGCTGTTCGCTAGGTACATGTAGGATATAAATTGTCTAATTAATAGTATTAAATCTCGTTATAAGATAATATGACGTATGCTAAACGCAAACTATGTCAAATCTCAAATGTGCCAAAGCATTCAGGCATACGTAGAATTTTTTTCCCATTTATAGTCCTGTTTTGTAATCGCGCATTTTATGTATGTCGTCTCATTTTGTCACTGACATATTAGAACGATGCTTATTGAAAGGCGTGGTTTAGATCTACAAGTCGCCACGCCCACATCACTTTCTCAAAAGCTTGAACTCTCAAGTTCTGGTTATGTCAAAATGGGAGAAATATAGGCCTGTAAGCATATGATACAGGGGAACATTGTTATCGCAATTCGTGGTAAACTTTTTATCTAAACTAATTCCACCAACGTCACTGCAAACCGGCATTTAAAATAATCAAGGTAAATTATAGCATGTCATTCCAGATAGAAACCCAAAATTATGTTCATTCTGGTTACTTGTTCAATAAAGTCTACAAACAATTTTACTGTGGAAGATACATGTATGTATAGGAGCTCGAGAAATTGGCATGCAAACAATGAGATAACATCCGAAAAACTAATAAGGTGACCGTGCACTTTTTTCCAGAATGTTAGCTTTATCGGGAATTTCAATACAGGTACTGCAACTACCAGTTTTGTTCAACGTATCTCAATCGGTCATTAACAACATTGGCAAGGACAAGAGTCAAGAGGGGCTGGTTAAACGTACATTTCTATCAGGTTTTTGAACTAAGGCTAACATATGGTCCGTATAACTTGGACTTGTAAAAAACCTCATGCATTAGACCAATCATGACAGTTATCTATAGCCTCCCATGGAAAAAAGTCGATGGAAGTATACAACAAATAAGTATCCACCATATAAGATCATTCACTCATTATATTTCAGGCTCGCCATAATGTAAGCCATATGGTACAGGAATTCGAAGAATTATGTCAAATGGAGTAAGTAGTATGTGACAAACATTAATACATAAGCTAAACGAGAAAGCAGATTTTCCAAATATAGACGCAACAAAACTCAGTAGCAACACTATAGAATTTTAATTTGAAAAATATGCTAACATTTTTGGCCTATCTAGGTTACATTTTTTCAATACACTTGAATGACTGCATGAATATTCCAACTAATATTGATTGGTATTCCGTTGGTGAAACATTCACTTCACGACGTTTGAGTAAATTTGCAGATAATGATGAAATTCATGAATTGGAGCAATCAAGAGTAGTGTGGACCACCATGTCTTTTAACTGATAATACAAACTTCTTATCTTTTCCACGTACATGCATGCTTGGACTGTCGAATTAATTGCGGGATTAGAAACATGTTTTTAATTATGAAATAGAGGGAAGGAAATTGGCCTGTGATAGCAAACTCACGATCAGACAAATTGCACATATAGGTGGCTTCAGATTGTCACGAATTACAGTACAACGAACACACTTTATATTCTTGACTGACGTAAAGAGAATGTTTTACCAACGGCAGAACAAGTAATATTAGTAGCCTAACAGGAAACCCCATAAATTCCAGGTTTTGAAATAAATATCCCTGACCACTCTAACCACTGAAAATGCAGAAATGCCGATGTAAGGAATGCTATATTTATTGCTTGTTATATCCAAACAGGAGATATAACACAAATTTTCACAAGGAAGAGCAACTTTAGATAAGTATTGTTGAGAAATTATCAATTTCATTAAAATTTTCTCGGAATTCGGAATTTTTGAGTTAACCAATAACTAGCTATGTAAAATGTGTCATTAATTTGTTGAATTGCCCTAGGATTTTCAAAGCAAATCCATTTTCCCTGACTTTCCCAGACCATTCCAATTTTCTGACTTAACTTGCCAGGTTTTCCAGGTCTAGGGAAACCCTGCTCAAAATACGTAAAAATATACACAAATTTAACTTGTGACGATCCGACATTTCTTCCGTCTTTCTTAGGCCAGCCACTCAAGAAATTCAAATTCCATAAATACTCAAGATCCTGGCAGAGTGTGGTTAGTGCTGCACTCTAAAATCGGGCCAAAAATAACTGGTTCACTCAAGTGTTCGCGAACCTATTTTTAATTTCTGATGAGGTACTTTTAGACTTTCGAGAAAAAAATTGGAACTCTTGAGGGATTTTTGCGGCCGCCATCTAGTGGGAAATCAACGAAATTTGAAAAAAAGCATTTCGACTTCATATAGTCTATAACAAATGAGAACAAACAACTTTTCAAGTTGTTGCATTGTTGCATTTAAATAAGTTTATGCAGTACTTTATACACGACTTTCTAAGGTAACGATTGAAATCAATAGGCGCCATGTATTGAAACATCAGTTCAATGAAATATTTGCACAAAACATTATACATGTACTGCAACAAACTGCACATAATGTTAGCAAAGCCATATACATGTAGGGGTATGAAATTTGCACGATTACTATACGTACTGAACATGCAGGCGTACATTCACTTCGCAGTTTTTGCTGAAGCTCATTTTTATTCATGGCCTCATGGTACAACGCCTTCGATAATTGTCCATGTTAACGGTCTACTGTTATTTTAGCTTTCATATGATTAATGTACGCTATGAGACTAGTTTCAGAGATTGAATATTGCTGTAAATATAGGTCGCCAAGGCAAAAGTATTTTAGTGTCAACCCGCACCTTTAAAAAGTACAGTGATAATAAAAACTTCCTAGTTTATGATCTTCGAGATCCCTTCATGATCTTTTCGCACCTTCCGTCATTCCATCAATTTTTTTTTTCCTGAACCCCCCTTATGCTGCACTACAGTGAACACGAATGCTATTTCAAGCTTATTATAAACTTCAGCAAAATGTGTCAGTTGGGCTCTATCATTTAGCAAGGCCTGTATAATTTATGAAATGAAGCTCAGTTAAGTTGATTTTGCTTTTATTTCTGTGCACTGACACTCCTAAAAGCAACTTTGGGAATTATCAAGTTGCTACATTTTGGAAGCTTCTGTGACCAGTCTCACCTGCCCTTATAAATATTAATAGCAATATACAATTAAGAATAAAGCAAAATGAAGCAGCCTATTAACAGGCACCATGTTGATCAGTTATAGCTTCAGTTATTTATTGCTATAAATCAATCATTAATGAAAGGGGTTATCGCCATGCATGCTGGTCAATTTTAATAATGGACGTATTGACAGACCAGCAATAAATTTGAATCGAAATAACCCTACCTGTTAATCCATTGCTCGTTAGGCAAAGAAATTCCACTTAATATATCGACAATTAACATATCGCTGCCACTAAATGATATACAGGAGCAACTGAGAATGCAACAGGTATGTTGGAAGAGCAATTATGTCAAAGATAATCCGTTTCATTAAGGAGCACGAGGAAGATCAAGGGGGTGCTGACGTTTGAGAGACACAAAAAACAAAAGCCTCTTATTTTACTAAACATGAAGCATGCATGTTTCACTGACTAGCAATTAAACTAATCATACATGTATTTTCATAAAAAAACCTTCGTAACGCGATAAACAATCAGCGAAATTTACACTTTACAAAACAGCAGAAGGCTATTCAAGATTCACCTGCAACGACGATGTTAACTCTGAAACATATTAAGGCCACACTACATATCTTCCGATACCTTTCGAATCCTCTCTTCAACGACCATTAAGTTAACCAGGCAGGCATATTAACAAACAAAAAACTTGCATTAGTGCCCCGAGATAATAATAAAATGTAGGCTTTCAAATCAGGTTTTTAACTGCGCGGCCATTGACCCATATCCAAATATCTGAACTTACAACCAATTATAAATTCCGTTTGCAGAGGATAATTTATGACGGAAAGACGCCTTAGAAAGCCAGATACTAAACTTTCCATTATATTATTATTCAAGCATTTTCGCCATTTTGTTAGTTGATGTTAGTTAATTGAACAAATCTTTATGTTATTTTCATTCACCAGTAATACTGCTTGTCAAGAAAATAACATTGAAAAGAGCTCCTCACAGAGATCACATTTTCAACTTCCCTGACTTTTTCAGGTTTGAAATAAATTTCCCTGATCACCCTAACCATGGGCGCCCCCCTAGTGGGCGCCCATGACACTGACCACTAAAAATGCAAAAATATACCATATGTCATTGTATGGAATGCAATATTTATTGCTTATTTTATATAAATAGGAGATTAAACGAATTTCCCTTTGGAAACAGCAAATTTAGTTAAATATTTTTGTGAATTGGCAATTTCAATACAATTTCCACGGAACTGCTTGTCATCTCTTGATTTGTGTGTTAATAAATAGCTAACTATGCAAAATGTATTAATTTCTGGAATTTTTCATAGGTTTTTAAAGTAGATCCATTTTTCCTGATTTTTCCAGGCCGTTCTGATTTCCCTATAATTTGTCTAGGTTTTCCAGGTGTAGGGGAACTCATGTTGTACATGCACATGTACACATGTTGCAGGTGACGTTAACAGATGGTCAAGAATACGACTATTCACACCTTTTAATAAGGCCAACTGTTCTATATAAATGCTAATTTGCTACGATTTAATTGTATCCTAGCATTTCTAATCGAAACTATTCTGACTTGCAAATTATATGTAGATGAAATCGGTCGAATTTCAAGCTCAGATATGTCAAATGATGATCCACTGATAGTATTTTTTTAGTATTCAACTTCTTTCACCATTCTCACTATAGACCCCTTGCATCAAATGCCATGTTATATGCCACATACACGAATTTCAAGATCAGGTCGACAAAAGAAATGAATACGATGGTCAAATTTCAACCAATGCTGGAAGTAAATCCAAAGCCTTGCTTTCTTTTGTGAAAAAACAAAAGTATTGCCAAAATGCATCTGGTTTTTGATTAATTGCAATTGTACGTTGTATTTGGATGAAACGTATATTTTGTTACGATTTTTCGACTATAAAATGAAAGCAAGCTGCCCTTACTCTATAATGCTTTCCCGTGGTGTTCGCCAATTATGTAGCAAATATTAATTCACAAGAGTTATAAAATGTCAGATAACAATAATTATAACAATAAAGAAGACAAAAAGTCAACGAAAGTAACCTACATGCACGCTCTTACTTCGCTTCCTATAACTTTGAAAGACGCCGCACTTTTTTCCATTTGATCAAACAACATAAAATAACATCTTTTAGTTCATTCAACTTTAATAGATCGTTTAGTGGTCTTATATTATAGGCCTCCTCAAACTTTCAAAACATTGAAATAAAAAATCACCCCGAGTCTAGGGCAAGTTTTTACTTAAGGCAAAAACTTTAAGTATGTTAAGAGTGACCCCAAGCAAGCGGTGATTTTTTCTTCATTTGATTGGCGAGCAATAAATATAAAAGTAAGGAAAATGGGCACAAAATCGTACCAAAAATGCGGTATCCGGAAACCAAAATTTCTAAAAACGTCACATTCTTATAACCCAATTAATTAAGACAGCCTGATGTTAAAACTGGACTACGAGACCCTCCCTCAGTCGCAGGGTAACATTTTCAATACTTTTTTTGAATCCTTTAACTAATCGTCAACATGGGAAAGGCTATCATTTAAAAGACATCAATTTGATTTCCTGATTTTTTTTCTTATTTGGTTTTTGCATTTATAAATTAAAAATAGCTTTCCTAGAATTGTCATTGTTTTTATAAAAAAGTGGAATGTTCACAATATTTATATTTATTAAAGAATATAAGACATAAGTTATGTCATAAATTCATATATATGTAATCAGATTGTACATACTGTAAACAGTACATGTAGATGAATAATATTCCAACTTAGAGGTAGGGACTACCATGTACTTTGTAAATATATCTACATGTATCAGAAACCGGAAATTCTCAATCAAAAACCAGTGGCCAGTCGAACAACCCCTCATTACGAATTACAAATATTCCAATATGATGATGCAATGCAAAAACAAAGCCGTCATTTCAAGGTCGTCATTAATAATTCAGAAAACCTGTATACAAAAACCTGACAGCGAGAATTCGAAAACAATTTTAAGGAAGGTTATCTTACCTTAACAGGTAAAGAGTTTAAACATACAAGTACATCTTCAAATCATCCATATTCGCGTTATGATCATACTGTATTAATTCAATTCAACTCAGATATGCCATGTGATGGGGGTGTAATCCATTAACCTAATTTATCTGGCAGTTACCACCTTAGTAAACTAAGTAAACTTATTAGGAAATGATAATGACTGGTGGATGAACATTGAAGTAAAAAACTTCTTAAATGTTATAGCAGCTACATGTAATCAGTCCACTATTTAGTGCGAAAATCTGAGATTGAAATCCAGATGCCGATACAGTATTTGTCATGCCAACAAAACGTCCGTACATGTTCCTGACTTCATATGCGCATTACTATTTGGACACGTACAGCCATAACAAAGTCATGACTAGAATTTGTGGTCGAATGAGAAGTCATGTTTATGAGTCACGAATTTGAAGAAACGAAATGACCAAGTGGATGGAAGTAGAGGTACTGCCCATGATGAAGCTGGGTAGAGTTCAGAACTTAATGAATTCCAACTAAGCAACCCTTTCATTACCTCATTAAATAGGAGTCGTCTTAGCAGAGAAGCAATCATGAATGTTGACTTACATATCTTATATTTACGAGCATTGATAAGAAATAAAAACAAATCGACCTTGCCAGAAGGACAACCTTGAAAAACATCTTTCGTCGATATCAACCACCCAAAGGTGGATGGAAATAACTACTACATGTAAACAAAACAAGCATGTGCACGACCAAATAAGCATGTAATCTCCTAGTAACTGAAGACCAAATTTGTCAAATCTTTAATAATTGACTCACTAGTATAAAGTTGCGTTTACACTATATATAAAACGCTATACATGTATAGCAAAATTATAGGCCCTACAACTTGTTTGAAAATGCGAAGAGAAAATGCTATATAACATCTTGTAGTATTGAAGATCCACGTAAACGAGTGGGCGTTGTACAATAGAGTTCAAAACTAATTTGTTGTATTACAAAGTTGTGTGATATACTGTATATGTTGTGTAAACGCAGCTTAACGTTACACAAGCTGCGTCTAAATCGGCCTAAATTGTTGTTCCATGTAAAGAAACAATGCAATTAGTTTTATATCTAAAAGTGTGTTTACACTATATCACAATACATTGTTATAAAACAAATTAGTTTTAAATTTAACTATTGTACAACTTGTTATACATTTTCTTCTCTTTTTCAAACAAGTTGCATAACTTTGCAATATAACACGTTTTGTTATACAGTTACATGCACCTTAAAACATTAAGTTGCCAAGATCATACAAAACGACCCAAGTCATGTTCGCAAAGAGTAGCACGTTTTAAATTGTCATTTTTCTTCTTATCTGAAGGGATTCGAGAAATTACCTGTTATTATATTGTGTACAAGTAACTTAATTGTGTTATTCGCCGATCGTCCTCAAATCACATTTGAAAAACCAGCAATCCTTCACAGAGACTAACTTGTGAGCAGGATATCCTTTTACTCGTGATTATGATAACCAATTAATCGAGATGATTTTTAAGAAATGCCACGAACTACATTAATGCACTTTCACTGCTCACAGCGATAAAATCATGCTAACAAAGTCGAAATTTGAGAGGATCGTGTAAACCTAAAACTAGAGCCATGCAAACTTAATAAAATGAATGAACTCACCGACTGCTGAACGCCAAGGCTAGTAGGTCAATCGTTGTAAAGAAATCCGTCTGATTGCATTTCCCATTCTCATAATTGTATCCTGAAACAACGTCAGTTGAATGTAAATTAATTGCTTGTTGTCAAACGTTGGTCGTTGCCAAATAATATTAATTGCTTCGTTCAAATTATAGGCATTCGTCCTTCTCCAAATCGTTTATTAGGAAATTAGCTAAGTCTAATGATGCGTAGCCTACCTTTCACTTGTTGGATAAGCTGGCCAGCAGCCATCAATAATTCTGTGGACTGCAGAGGGGGGTATTTGTCCAAAATTGCCCGAAGAATTCTCAGCACCTCCCCCAATCGTTCATGGGCAGCTACCCTCAGAATTTCTTGTTTTTCTATGGAAACAAACAAAACAATTATTGTTGACATGTAGCAACTTTGAGATGGGGCCCACTTTTTTCTAAGAGCACGTGTTGGGTTAACTGATTTCATAAGAATTGGTTACCAGCTCGTGTAATTCAATTAATCTTCAAGGTTTCCTTGGGCCGATGGCAATCCATTACTACAAGCTAAACTTACATGTAAATGTACACGCAATTGGCCCTCAGCTAACAATTGCCTTCGAAATTGTGCCCCAAATGATTTAGAACATTTTATGCTATAAAAAGTAATACATGTACACGTTGTAACTGAATACAGTATAGCTATAATAGTATTTAACGATAGACATCACATATGAAAGCGAGCTACCACTGGACATCACTGTGAATCATGAAAATTGGGCTAGTGTTATTCCAAAATTTAAAACACGGATGACTACATGTATATGTTAGTAAATTAAGCTTATTAGCATTCTAAATTGGACATATTGTAAAGAATATTAGTTGTATGGCATGAAGGCTGGATGCAAAAGAAGTTGCATGTTTGATTTTCAATTTATTACGAATTAAGATACATGTATTTAAGTTATTGAATTTTATTCGGTGACCATTTTATTCACTCGTACCAAAACAAGGTCAATTGCAGGGTTCACTGATATACGGTCATTTCATTCATGCGAGAGTAATGATGCCGACAGTTCAGCAGAATCGTGGCTCTGTAATCCGAAGACAACATTTAATAAAATGTATTTAAAAAAAAAAAAAAACTAACCCAACAAAATTATAAAGTTTGTTCCTCATCAAATATTTTACCAAGGAAGTATGCAGTGATTATACGAGTGCATAATCAATATAACTACTGTATGCTCTAATAAATGAGTGTCTTTTTATAGTACAGTATATCAAGTGAAAAAGTAGGCTACGGCAATAAAGTGCACTCTAAGCGTTTCACTAAACTTTGATACCGTAATAATAAGCATTAAAATACCTCCTACACTTTGCACATCAAACATGACTAACGTCATCCACACCAGCATTAGAATAATCTGAAATAACGTGTGATTCATGAATCCTTCTTAGGAACAGATGAGTTTCCAGAAAAGAATTTTATGAAAGGCCGTTCATTGTTTCATATATTGCATATATCTTTGCTGTAATTTTATAACTAAACATGGCACATTTTAAATCTTAGCAAAATAAAGTTGATGATTAATCTCAAGATTCATGAAGATCCGGCATCACTCACGTACATGTTGGTCGTGACTGAGTTTTTTTTTAATTTCGTGGTTAGGTAAATTTTGGAAACCACCACAGAGACAATAGTCGTAAATTTTATGATTGGATCAATGGATATCCTTTTTTTAGAACAAAACTGTATAAAGATAGAAATTAAGCTGTATACATGTATGGATGAAAAGGACACCACCTGAAAACCGACATTTACAATTATGGGAGCAAACAATAGCAATCCATAACCAAATACTGAAATTCTTTGAAAATTATAATGTAACATTCGTGTAACTTTCGTGTTACTGTACATTTCCACTTGCAATACAACCAATCATATACTTACCAATAAATTATAAACGATGATAATGAAACAAAATGCATGTGAAAAGTGTGACTTACACAGGGTTCCCCCAGAGATGACATAGTCAACTTCTCTGACTTTTCCATGTTTTAAAACAAATTTCCCTGGCCATTGAAAATGCAAACATATGACATGCCAAAGTAAGAATTTATTGCAAATTATATAATCAGGAGAAAGAACACAAATATTCACGAAGAAACAGCAAATTAAGGTTATTTTTTAAAATTTGTTTTACAGACTTGCTTGTCATCGCCTGATTTTTATGCTAACAAATAACTAGCTATGCAAAATCTGTTTAATTTTGCTGAATTTCCCTGACTTTTAGAAAGTAAATAAATTTTCCTTGACTTTTCCGGGTCTGGGGAACCTATAGCTGCTACATACAAAAAGCAGACAAGAATATAAGCCAGATTTATGATATTGCATTTCACAATTGGCAGCACTCGAGTGGTTAGTTGCGCAAAGTCCGTGAAAGCAATGCGCAGTAAAATACCAAAGCAAATTACAAGACTGTAACCTGCATTTTTTCCTTTGTGCCACCTTGAATAAGTACGTGTACTTGAAGTACTCCTTATAATAGGGGATACCGCAAGGTACATTACATGCCACGTGCATTCAAAGTGATTGTGATCCAACACGCAGTATAAATTACATAATTAACAATTTGGAAAATAAATCTGTTGGCAAGATACCAACAGAACAATTTGTACAGCAGTCTGCATCAATTATTTAAGACACTCCCTATGCATACAACTTGGGCCAAACAAAGACGACAAAAAAGTGTTTCGGTTGGGTTTACAGATAATGACGCAGGTACGAGGCATTGCTCAATCCAAACATCTTGCACTTAAGACAACTTTGCATGGCCCTGTGATAGTTTCCTAGAATGCATGTTGGCAATTTGCCTACACGTTGAAAACTAAATGATTTTGTTTTCCTTTTTTTTTCAAGTTTTACCTGACCCCACCCTGTTAAGAGCAAAGCACGTGAAATGCTTCGGGGTGGCTGAGGTACCTGAGGGTGGCCATCAAAGGAAACCTGATGCGGTGCTTCTCATTAGTTTCTGATATCATCTTTGTCACGTCAAGAGTATGTTAATTACAAGTGAAATTTCCATCATTGCGTAATTTTTTGGGCTCATCGTCATTCAAGTAACCTCGGGAATAGAGACTGTTTTGATTGTTGTCATCAAAACAATGAAAGTCAGGCTGTCATGGAATTTCTCACATCACAATTATGCACCAAGGATTTCGCACATTTTATTGTCTTGCATCTTGTTGTCCTAATGTAGACTACATGTAGATATAGAGTTCAAGCTGACTAGTTTTTTAACACCATATCTAACAATTACATCTACTGTAATTCCAAAATTCAGAACTTTCGAGAGCACTTTCCCCCTCCCAGTTGTCACTGTTTGTATTGCCTCCATCAAAGCAGTGGTCATATTGGACTATCAAGGAATTTCTCACATCAGAATATATGCACCTTGGATATTGCACTTACATCATTGATAATAGTGTAGATCTAAGATATAGACATCTAACATCTAACATCATTCATTCGTAACTTTTGATAGCCCTTTCTCCATCCCAGTTGTCACTTCTATGGACACCGCTTAATGGGATCACATTGGGCAAAGGCCATTTTGATCACAATAGTCGAATGACAAAAAGGCGATGGTTATTTAATTAGAATTCTTATGTGCATATACATCACATAATTTAAACTTACAACTAAAAAATCACTTACATGTATATTGTTTTGCTATACTGAAGGAAATTCGCATATTCAAATACAGTATATATATCGCATTTGAAAATCAACGGATTTATGCAGTACACTCAGTCAACGTATTAGTGCTTAAGTCTGTCATCTTAGCACGTTTCATATTCGTCAATATTAAAATTATTTTCATCAGTCAGTTCTATTTGACTCTCTTTGACTCACAGATAGGCTGCCACGTGACAGATGCAGTCATTGGGGCTGCTATTGGAACATTTTCATCAATGATATGAAAGATTTGAAAGAACATTCATCGAAACTTTCGAAATTCATAACAAATGGGACATCATTTTAGACATTTTTATCGAAAACTTCTCATTCCTTGTGTTTTACTAATTCTCCATGAGGGAAAATGATAACAATAAGCGAATTGTTGATTTCAATAACCGATGATTTCACATCATGGCATATGCACCAAGGATTTCTCACATTTTTACCCAAATTTACCAGCACCCTTCATCCCTTTGCAGTGTAGTTTGTCTAATTTGTGCAAGCAGAAGCCAATCGAATTACCAAAAACCCCAGTACCCATTACGATGCCGGTACGATTCCCTTTTGAAAAGCAATATGCCCAGCCAAGGACCCAAAGGGGACCATTGAATATAGGTCAGCAAGTTGCAAACCCCTGCAGTTCCTCAGTATGCAAAAACACGAAAAAGGCGTTCCTTGACAATAAATCCATTGCTCCTGCTGGTGGTGCCATCATTTCTGGGCGCCACTTCAAAATTGCAGCCATCCATCTAGCCCGAGGCAATTAAATTAACCTTGCCAGAGATTCTATACTTGGATCTGAGGCCCCGAATTGAAATAGATGAAGATGAAAATTATTAATGGCTAGTTAGTTAGCGAGGGAAATTTACCTCTTTCTGGATGAAATATCCTTCGAAGCTTGCTCAGTGCCTCCTTGAAGCCCCTGACGTCATGAGTAAGGGCCACGATTTCTTCTTGTTCCACCAAATTGCTCTCATTGGACCCCTCGCTGCTCACGCTGTTCATGCTCAGACTCCTAGAAGCTGCACTTCCACCCACGCCACCCCCATTGCTGGTATTTGAACCCAAGTTGGCACTGTGGGTGCTGGTCCCACTG